>CAJHQP010011672.1:0-14499 GCA_905132765.1 Moricandia arvensis
TCATGTGGGCCTTCAAGATTTCTTTTGTCCCTTCAAAGCTTTGTGTCTTTAATATAGATCACACAATGTTTGGGGTCCCTGTAGTCTTTTTGCCTCAGATGACTGCTCATTCCCACACCTATGGCACATTCTGATTTGGTCGGACTGTGAGGGGTTGAAATTAATTCCTCCCTCGTTCCATTTCGCTCGACCTAATACGAGTTATTTTTGGAACCTCTATCTCGGCATTAATCATCGACGCATGTACAAGGGCTCCTTCGAACCACTGGGCTGGACCAGTAATTACTTACTTGACCACGGACACGTCCTGACCCATCTACTAGCGGCTGCCTGCGACGCGTAAAATGGTTATTTAGCATGGCGTGTCGCTCGCTCGCCACTATGCAGTCTATTAGTTGCCGTGTGTGGCCAGGTAATCTGTGTGGATCCTGGGAGGTCTCAAGTTTCACTTTTCTATTAGCATTTTCATTGTTTCGCTGCAGCAAGGACATAACAGAAAATAAGGATCAGGCATAATGTGGTGACGCGCTTTTCTCTATAATTGTTGTTGGCTTAAGCAAACTACATTGCTTTGTGTGGAAGCGTGGCTAAGGTTTTTCTTAAGCATATCCTTTATCCGTATCTTTTCGCACAACTCAGTTTCACATTTGAAACGATCTAAAGCTAGTGGCGGAGGATTGTACTCATCACAACTTATAGATCATAAATTTTGGGTCACTGTGGTCTGGCATGCATAGTTCTTTAGACGTCTTAAATGCATATTTTTCCTAGTCCGAGTGATCTTCCAAGACAATGTATGGTCATATGACCGTTCTCTGCTTTCTCTTTACCAGCTGTTTATATGTTTTCTCGGCTTTTAATGTTGGATGATCAAAGATTACTTATCTCATCTTGCAATCTGTGTTGCTTGCCACATTATCTCAGAGCACCCATGTTTGGCTCAAGACATTTTAAATCGTGGAGAAAGAACATGTTTTGCATCCAACCATATATTCTCATTCTCATTTTCCTCTTATGAGGTTTCATCTAAATGCACATATGTCTATGGTGGTATATCAGATTCTTGTTAAGATGGTTTATGTATATGTCTGAGGTTATGACCGGCTTAACCTTATGAGAAGAGATATCTAGGCTCAGCTTATAGTGCATGTAACTGCATATTAATCTTAACATGTAAATTCATGTGGTCCTCAGCAATTAGTAGTGGCCTTATGTAGTTATAAAGAAATTCGGCGAATCTACTATGGTCATAGACATGCACACGGTA
Organism: Moricandia arvensis; assembly: GCA_905132765.1. Lineage (NCBI taxonomy): Eukaryota > Viridiplantae > Streptophyta > Magnoliopsida > Brassicales > Brassicaceae > Moricandia > Moricandia arvensis. The sequence goes on from CAJHQP010011672.1 coordinate 1,268, forward strand.
TTGTTGTAGTGTTGTTCATGGATCTCGTTTGTACTTACTCCCGTCCTCATGGACATAGGACTATAATCAGATGTGGTACTTGGGAGCAATAGTGCCTAATGGAGTTTCCCCTCTTGTGCACATGTTACACAACGTGAGATTTTATGGGTATAACTCTTTTGTGCCTTGTGTAATATTTTATTTGTTGCATCAGAGTTTGGATCTGGATTGACGCTATGCCTTTTATGTTATCAATCAGTAACACAGAAATGCACAGTCAGTGGAAATGACGATGTTATAGAAATGAATCAGCAGAAATGTCATAACACCAAACAAGTTTTAATAAAGACAATCAGGATTACAGATGTCATGTTATTATCATCTTTGAGACAATCATCAATGTTTATATTACTAGTATAATCATCCTTATCCATGATCGAAATCGGTTTTCATCATCTTGGAGCTATCATATGGGCTTCAGGATTCTGGGTGTCGCCTTTAATACTCTGCGTTGATATATATCACGATAAATGTTTGTGGTAGTCGCGTGCAAGTGCTTTGCGCTATGACTGATCTAGCTCATGCTCACACCTAGTGTGCACACTGAGCTACATTGTGTGCGGCTGATGACGGGTGGGTGAAATGATTCCCTCTTGGGCCGTTCGTCACATTTTTCTCGACGTCGTGTGCGTGCGTGATAGACGAGTTATCTGCTGACGCTGATCTCTGGCGCATATTCGTCGACATAGGTGCTACCTCGACGCCGCGGGCGAAACACGTGCTGACCACACCCTGACCATCTTACGGCCGCGTCGAGCCGTGTGGTGTGTTAGAATGGACGTAGGTTCTGTGCACTCTCGTCTTCTAGTGTTAGTAGCCGTCTGCTCGCGCTCAGTATGATGTGGATCCTGAGTCTGCATCAAGCTGTGCATAATAGTTCATTGTTCTGCTCAGCAAGGAGCATAAACAGCTTAGAAATAAGATGCAGCATAAGTGGTGAAGTACGCTGGTTGCTCACGGATATTGTTGTTGACGCAACCACATGGCTGGTGTGGAACGTGGGATTAAGGTTTTCTCAAGATATCCTTATCCGTATATCGTTTCCCGCACACAGTTTTGTCGATTTTGAATAACCATCTTAAACAGTGCGGAGATTTACTCATCACAGCTTATAGTCTGGATCCGAGGTGTGTCCTTAATCATAACGAAGCGGTCTTGGTAGGATCACCGATCTTGGGTGATCATATCTGCTTTTCAGCTCTGTCTAGAGTTCAAGAGGCATTTCGTATGGTCAAGTACTGATCCTGTGAGACTCTCGGCAAAGTGATGTTATATTATAGTATGGCCGGTGATCTATCATTCTCATTGACATTATTGTCATCCGTATTATACTTTCACGTATTCTGTTAGACTTTAGGATGATTTTGGTATCTTAGCGCCTATTGAGGTATATTACTGCTCCAGATGAGATTAAGCGCGCGATATTCCAAGTGTATTGCATTTTTTCACGATCATCTGAATCGATATGATCACTTAAGTTTAGAATTCAAAATTTATATTACCTAATTTGAGTTATACAATATGTAAACTAATAAAGTTTTGATAGTAAACCTAATCATCAATTATGTTAGGAAACGCTATAGGTTATATTAGGTTTAGGTTTCGAATTAGCGTTTAGGGTCATATTGGTGTAGATTACAATTCCTCAGCAATTGGTCTATGTACTTTTCATTGCAACAATCAATCCGATGTCGATTTTATAACTAGGGTTTGAAAAACAAATTAGGTGTTAGGTTTAATCAATCTACCATCATTAATTATTAAAATTAGTTTCATGATTAACAGAGCGAGCACCCTAGTTTCTATGTGAGGTTTGCGCGCTAATCCAGAGACTGTCTACTACCTTCATCATATCAATGATTCAAGACAAGTGATTGCGACGCCTGCTATAGGTGTCAGGAATGAGGTTCCGCTAAACTATCCCAGCACTACTTGCGACGGTTCTAGTTCATGAATTGAGTGTGAAATTAGTGGTTAATAGAGTACCGTGAACTTGTAGATGTGTTGACTCGGATCACGCGGTGTTTTTGTCGCGGGGTGTAGAGCGAGATCCGCGAGCTGGTCGGATATTGCAGGAGCTATCCGGTGTCGATCGGTGATGGTAGTCGTGGTTCCTGTGAGTAGCAGCTGAAACGCGCGGGGCGGAACGGATTGTGTATGCGGTCTGCTGAAGCTGCTATCGCGATGTTTTGTGGTGCTACATCTAGATCTGTCTAATTCGCGTGGAGGCGTACTGCTGCGTGAGTGCTATCTGTGCGGATGGATGTGTGTACCGCGGTAAGGCGTTCTGCTATCGCCGGGTGTGTGTACGCGGCTGGTTCGCTGTGTCTAAGCTGTATCTGGGTTAGCCGATTGATTCCGTGCTAGGATTTTGTGTAGTGTGGTTGGAGTTGATCGATGGGGGATAGTGGTTTCTGGTGACTTTACTTTGTTTCTGGTTCTGAGCGGCTGGAGAATTAGGGTTTATGTATTGTCGAGTATAGCTAGTTTCTGTTAGACGTATCGTGCTGATAACGTGTTATAGAAAAGAATGGAGAACTTGTTTGTATATTCATTCAGCGAATGTCTTTAGAGTTATAGGAGTTACAATAGAGGCCGTCATCTAGATAAATGGAAGGATACATTGTCTTAGATAAACGATGAAAAGCGTAAACGCGCATGACGGCCAACAAGGAAAAAGAAAGTCTTGTCGATCTTATCCAGTGATATGGCCGATGCTATATTCTTCTGGTCGAGTGGGATATCCTTTCTGTCCGATCGCGTATTAACCTCTTGGTCGAGTCTGGTTTGATCTAATCCTCATGGTTATTGCATCCACATCAATTGGTTCATAACATATTTTCTGATTCCGGTTAGTTATGGCTCACCGTAAATGTAAACAAACTGTATAGATTCCGGAGTGAAGTGGGCAGAGTATATCCCCTCACAATATCCCATTAACCCCACCATAACATTAACCAACACGAGTAATTTAATCCTTCTCTGACAGTCCCGCCAGTAGAACCCACAAAAATTTTTTTTGGCAGGACATCCGTAATATCTCATCGAACGAGTCCTTAAGCTTTGGCCAGAAAGATAATTACAGAGTCTGTAATACAGACCGATTCATAAAGCCAATTTACAGGTTAAAAGGTGTCCTTATATTATGTATACATTCATCCCATCATTGAGTTAATTAGTGACTGCGAAGACCCACGATCCCTTCCTGACACCATCATACGAATTACACCACATAGCATATTGATAATAAAAAGCAACTAACCACTGTAATAGGATTACAAGACCTCCAACAACATATAGCTGTCTTAATTCCACCTGGAAAAAAGCTTTGCTTACGCTGGTTCGCATTTACCATACACATCATTATAGAATAGCTCTATCCATAAAACCTCCAAAGTATAACTACATCTCAATTGTGCCTCATTGCTATAATCTGGAACCGCAAGACAACTTTTCTTCCCATTGCGTAACCGCAATACAAACTGCATTGCAAACCGTAAATACAAGGCATTCAGTGAGCAATCTATACTGAAAGACCCAAGAGAGCCAACAGGATGATCCACTCCATGATGAACTGACACCAGACATGATTGTGAACATGTGAACAACCAGAGTAAAGCTATATGTATATCATGGATAAGTATCCCACATCGGGAATTCAATGGGACATTAACTAATATATGAAGTGTTAGACACAATCCACTTATCGCCAATTGATTTTAAGTTGAAGCCTATGATAAGCTCAAATCTAACATGGTATTAGAGGTAAGATCTAAAGCTTGTAGATCCATTTTTTAAAAAAAAAAAAAAAAAGAGCATAAGTCACACGACTTCTTTTACCTAACAAAAAAGGTCAAGCTCTTCATGATATAGTTATTAGCTTTTATGTTCACTTCTATACATCAAAGATGTGTCGAGATGCACGAAGACCTCGTACACAAATCATCATGAGATGTTTCAGTGCTTATATCTATGATGGTCCTTTAACTTCTAGTTTGAAAATTTGACTTGAAGAATACGTTCTCAAGCAATTCATCATCACCTTCTACCTGGTGCCATCACATTACCTTACTACTCAAACAATGGAGATTTGTTAAGTCGTTGCTTCTTCTCCATTCATAGCAAAGCCGTCTTTCATTCATGACTATAAAGTAGTGACTATAAAGTAGTGTCTATAAAGTAGATGCTTCCGCACTACTGCACTACTTTTTCCATCATTGCTACAAAAGCATGTGTAGTTTCGGCAACATGGACAACCATCATAAGCCAATTGGTTTTAAGTTGAAAGTCCATGATAAGCCCGAATTTAACATTGTATCAGAGCCAAGATCCTAAATACTCTAAAAATCCCTAATTAATATAACCCTATCCGACGAGGTATAAAATATCGTACTTAACCCTCTGACTGAGTATAACTGTCGTAATTGACTCGCTCGACCGAGTACTAATGTCCTAAAAATTCTGAGATTTCTGACCGATAAGAGTCATCATCTCGAGGAGGGTATCATGGATAAGTATCCCACATCGAAAATTCAATGGGACATTAACTAATATATAAATGGTTAGAGTCAATTTACTTATTGCCAATTCGTTTTAAGCCCATGATAAGTCTAAATCAAACACAATAAGCCAAAATACCGAAAGTACCCCATAAGAAAACAAAACCATATTATTCTTAACGTAAAACTTGGGATCAACCCAATAGACCAAACAGACTCGACAGACATACTCAGAGAGCAGCACCAAGAAGTCGAAAAGACAGACCAAGCAAAAACCAAAATAAAAACCAAGAAGAAAGGATTTCATAGAGCAATCCCACATTATTCAAAGCCATAAAAATAAAAAATAGAGATCTCTAGGAGAACCGCTTTTACTCCTTGCTGATCTTTGGCTTGCCACCCAGCTTCTTGGGTGGTCTAGGCCCCTTAGCCATCAGCTTCTTGCGAGGAGAGATAAGTCTCTGCACAAGACGCTTGTTTGAAGTACCTCCAACAACAACTAACCCTAGTTTATTGGTTTCTTCTTTGGAGCCTTGTCACCATTTCTTTCTGGTGGCAAAGAAGTCAAATCCGTTTTCTCCCCCCAGCCCTTCTTTCTCAGACACCTCCACTTCTTCCATATTCTCATCATCTCTCCTTGCTCCATCCAGAGCCGTGGGAACGTTTATGGTTGCTAGAAGTCAATCATAAAATATGCAATACATATATAATGTACATATTATAAATGAGGAAAACATATAAAGAATTAAACTAACTAACAATACGAGTCTTAGTAGCGATGCCATAGACGATTTTTTCAAAACCACCACCAAAACTCGTTTTTTCACCGTGAGAGTCTTTTTTTTCTTTCTTAATATTAGTAATAGTTACTCAATAAGTCATACGTGATTTGGGAAACCCCAAATCGCGTTATTTTGCCGTTTCAACTTTGCGATCATCATGTTCTCTTCACCGGCAGATATCATCTTGGATGCTGGTCGAAATCTATCAACTCTTCTCCAGACAGTCATTAGGATTTGGATGAGAAGACTGAATGACTTTCATCGAATGTTTGTCATGCGTCTTATCTCCCAACGGGAGCGTTATTCTACAGTATTGGAATTTGTTATTTTACGGAGTTACTGGGATCGATGGCTTTTCGGTGCACATATTGCAAGTTTGTTTAAGATCTTGATATCGATTCATTTATACAATGAGTCCACAAAAAAAGCCGCCATGGCCTGGAGATTGTAGAAGATTGGTGCACGAACTATGGTTCAAGTATTGTTTTTACAGATATTGCTGGAGCAATATATGAGACTAATGATTTGTAAGGAAGGTAGTGCTAGTTTATGGTGGGGCCTATCTGCAACAAGGATCACTACAAAATCGTTATAAAATTCTGTATTTCAGTTCCTCATTACTTGAAGACAGTGTTTTGCTGAAACATGAAAATTGGGAGGAGCCTGGTAAGGGCATGATGAACAAAAAAGGATTCTGAAACGGCGTCCAATGTGAAATTACAACATCAACATAATATGGGTGTACTGTATTTATTGCATTCATCAAACATGGAGAAAATATAGATCATTGGAGTATTAAGACAACAACAATACATGTTATCTCCTTCAGCGGGAGTGTATGGGACGGATTGCGAGGTAACAAATGAATCGCAGTCAATGATATTTTAAAAGAAAAAAGGCTTTTGATCACAATGCATGACAGCCAAAAACATGATCATTTAAGTCCGATAATGAAGATGGATAAAGTTAGCGTATTAGCCTATTAGCCTATTCTAGGGATGAGTTAGATAACAATGTGTTATTACTTTCCAATTTCAAATTCTTCTTAAAATGTGTTGTTTATCTCTTATGTTTCATGTAAACATTTGAGCCAAATTTTGTATCAATAAAATAGTTTGCTGTTCAAATAAAATCAAACTAACAAGATAGTAATTATTCAATTTTTTTTTAAAATTTCTTAATTTATTAATCAAGTATCTATTATTAAATTTTATCACTAATTTATATAAGATAATTAAATTAGTCCATGACTTTATGTTATAACTGAACAAAGGATAAATATTTTAATTTTAGAGTATTTTTTTTAAATTTCAAAAATATGTTCAAAACTATAATCTATAATAGTCCAGCATCTTATTACTCTAATTTCTTAACAACTATCAATTGTCTACATTGTTTGTTACTCATGAAAACCCATGTTTTTAATTTATTCCTAATTATCATAGTGTTTTAAACTCAGTTCCTATAATTATATTATCCTCTGATAGTAATAGATGATGCCCTCTATCTTTAATTATTTTTGCTGTCCTAAGTGAAGGGTTTTATTTTTTGTACACAGTGGCACGACACTGGCTCCAGCTCCGTGATGCCTTCCTCGACCTCCAAGAGCTTTTATTATAAGTATAAAATATGTTAAAATTAATCTGTATTAAAATTTTCTTATTATATATAAACACTATTTAAAAATAATTTATATAAAAACTATTTAAAATAATTTTATATAAAAACGTTTTTATTATATATACAAACGAATTTAAAATTATTTATACAAAAACATTTTGTTATTATAGAAATTGCTTAAACTACCACTTTTGTAATACCATTTTCAATGTTTACCTTAACCACATTTACCAGTAGTTTTAGAGAGGTAAATATATACTTATAATCCTATGGTTAAGTAATTTAAATTTTGGGCTTAGATTTGAGGTGAGGGTTAGAATTTTAATAAATCTATAAATAAATACTTAAAAAAATTAAAAATAGTTTTAATAAGAATTTTGAATTGAACAAAGAATTTTGAATTGAAAAAAAAATCCAAAAAACAATTTCTAAAAAAGTTCAAATTTGAAAAGTTATAATTCGAAAACTATAAAAAAGTTTACTTTTTTAATTATTAAAATAATTATTTACATTTATATATTTTTAAAGCAATGTATAAATTTCTTTTGCCTCTTTAATGAACCTCATACTTAGATATATTTGAAAATGTCCATCTAAAAAAGGTAAACATGAATAATAGTACCAAATAGAATGTAAAAGTAAAAAATTCCCTAAAAAGTTTCAAATTTTTGTTCTTACATTTTTTTTGTTTATCCTTACTTATCACTAAATATTTGTAGATTAAAATTTTATTTATTATTGTTATAATTTTCTTTTTTGTAGGTCTAGTGGTGACAACACATCGAGGCAACACCGTTCCACACCCTAAGTTGGAAGTGCTACGGCTAGCACTTCCCATGCTTCGACATCCTCCCAGGAGTAAAATTCTGTTCTAGTTGCTCCAGCTCTAGTTGCATGACTCGTGAACAATTGGTTCAACAACCAGACAGAGAGCATCTCCCAAAACTCCATCCTCAAGCAAAACGACACACTACATGGTTAGTTTCTGTTGTATATTTGTTTTTTTTCGTTGTGTTTAATAATTTATTCTTTGTTTTTGTAGGTTCACTAAGTCAGCAATGACATCAGCAAGAGCATTAATAGGATGATGTACTCCATACTCAGCCACATATACCCAACCTACATCAACTTCTGGACTTGAAATGAGAGTTGTACTTTCATAAATTTGCGGTATTTTTTCAATTTTTTTTTGTCATCAACATAAACAAACTTGATTAAGACTCTGCAAACCACGTTGGGAACTCTGTATCCATATGAACGACGTAAGACGGTTGTTTCCTCCCACTATGTGCTTGACTATCCACCCTTGTATTCTGCGTTCGGGTCACATGAATGAACTCTGTGTGATGAAAGCTCTCCTTCACGAACCTGAATATCTTCCAAATAACTTGGATAGGAAGGCCATTATGCTGGTGCCGACACCATCTTCACCAATTGAGAATTATCTGTTGCAATAGTTACATGAAATGTCGTAAATTTCTCATACTTTCCATTTTCCAGATTAGGGCCTCTATTGCTGAATGAAGGGGTGAGAGGCTTACTCTCGGGTCCCTTGCCCTTATCAACCCATCAAAACCTTATAATGTACTATACCATCCTTTTCCCGAAGTTAATTATCATGATATTTCCATGATCCATAAAACACTACCCGTCCCGGTATATGGGGTAATGTTCTCGAGTCTCCCTCCCTAGATTGGATGACCCTTTGTGATAGTTTTTGTCTGTGTCTCAACCCAAATTGTTAATTCTGCTTCTGCCGAATGCAGAGTGTCTCTAGGGTCCGTATCTATATTGCTTTAAACCATATTGTTTCTACCTTTCCAAATGTACCATAGAGTCCATGCAAACTGATGATTATCCATTTACGGGGAAACCCTCCAAAAAATGATCCATATTCACAAAATCAATTGAATAGGGAAAATGGTTGGGTTCGATAGGATCTGTGAGAGAGCCCAAACCTGGACGCTAGAGGGCATTAAAAACACATGGCTTATTGATTTCTCTGTTGCTCCACATCGAGTGCATTGTGTATCCCCTTGTAACCCTTTGCGTAGGTTTTTCTTCACCGATAGACATCCTGAAAATATTTTCCGTAAAAAAATAGCTAACATGATTGAAGGTTGCAAGAGCATGCCCATCGATCTCTCATCGTCTCATCGAGGATGATAATCTTTTTTTTCTAAAGGGAACACTAGATGAGTATCAAACCATTTTACGAATTTTGAAGGTATATGAGGCAATATCTGGCCAACTAATCAATTTTCAAAAATCTTCCTTGCAATTCAGACATAAGGTGGAGGAACCTATCGGCATAAAACTCTGGGACATTTTAGGGATCCAGAACACAAGCGGGATGAGAAAAGATTTGCTCAAAGACCCAACAATTTGGTTTTATTCAGGAAGGATTGAATAATAGAGTCAATGGGTAGACGTTTAAATTCTTCACAAAGAGGGGAAATAAAGTGATTACAAAATCAGTGGTTACTGCCGTACTAAATCATGTAATGTCCTGTTTTAGAATACCAAAGACAGTAATGAGGAAATTGACGAGTGCGGTTTGCACAATTTTGGTTGAGCTCACGGAGAAATACTGTATGCATTGGTAATCATGGGAAAATTTGTGCCAACACAAGGACAAAGGAGGATTGGGGTTTAAGGACCTGAACAGATTTCAATACGGCTATGCTCGGAAAACAATTCTAGCACTTAATTGAGAAACCTCAAACGTTACTTTCTCGAGTGTTCAAAGGAAGGTAATTCAGAAATGCATCACTCTTGGAACAATTAGATTGTACTCACCATCATATGGATGGCAAAGTATTGTATAAGCAAGATCTCTGGCTAGCAAATGAGTAATCAAAAGGATGGGAACATTGTCTCCATTCAGTATGGAATGATCCCTGGCTCCCAACCACTTGCACGAGGGCGGTATTATTCAATATTATATATTTTTTGGTTTAAATTTTTTCTATTATGTTTGTACTAATTGTTTTTTTCGTCTTTTTTTCCAGAAAGAATTCACTTAAGAATGGTATACCAATAGAAAACAAATTCATTTTAAAATTGAGGTATTTAATTATGTTATAAAAATGTTAAATAAAATTTTTAAATGAAAGGGATTAACTATTAAGATTTTTCATGAATTTATATTAGAGGACCAATAAAAATGTTTACAAAAAAACATAAAACTGTTAAAACGATATATGCTATTCAAACCAGTAATAATTAAATTGATGATAAAGGACGAAAAATAAGATCTTTCCAACAAAATAGAACTACCCAAAACAATTTAGGTAGTCAAACTGAAAATACATACTTAACAGTAAGAGATCATAGTCTTATCTTTCAATGACATGTCTCGTCAGTCTTTTTAGGGTTTTAAGGGGCTGTTGTAATTTTTATATAAATATGGTTCTTAGGTTATTTAGTGAAAACAACACTTACAAATGAAAAAAATTGAGATCAAGTTTGATGTAGGTGTGGGTTTTACTCTATTATATTCAAACTTATCTGTGAGTAGACTTTATTTTGAATCTCATAAGTACATGCAATTTTTTATAGTTGTAATAGTCAATTTGAAACTACATACATAACCTAAAGAGATCAATAGTCTTATCTTTGAATGACGTGTCTTGTCTATCCCTAATAATGTTTTAAGAGAATTGTAATTTATATAAATATGGATATTAGGTTTTATTTTAGTGAAAATAACACATACAAATGAAAAACTTATGAGATCTAGTTTATATAGTATGGACTTGCTCTATTCTTTCAAACTTATCAATGATTAGAATCTATTCTAAATCATGTAAGTATATTAAATTTGGTTTTTATAGTTGTAATAGATAAGTTTGATGTTGTGTAGATTTACAATATTCCATTTAATCATATAGTGACTATATTTTATTTTGTGTATAATCATGTTATGCCAGTTGCATGTTCCTATGAGATTAGAACGGAATAAAATCAATGCACCTGATATGATTGAATATAATTCATAAATCCGCACGACAATTGATCTATTAGAACAAAAATTGCACACTACTATGTGATTTAAAATAAAATATAAAACACTGATACAGTTGAATGAATAGCATAAAACCACATATAAATCAAACTGGATGTCAAAGTTTTTCATTATATATTCTGGTTTGTTCACTTAAATAAACCTTAGAACCATATTAATATAAAAATTACAAACGCCCCTTAAAAACCTTAGAAAGACAGACAATGACACATTATTCAAAGATAAGGAAAATTGATATCTTTATGCTACCTATGTATTTTTAAATAAATGTTTTAAATATGTTATACAAATTTCAATAACATTTAAATTGTAAAGGGAGAAAAACTATTAAGGTTTTTCGAATTATATTAGAGGACCAATAAAAATGTTTTCAAGAAAATATAAAACTACCAAAACGATATAGCTAGTTAAACCGTAATACATAAATTGATAATATAGGACGATATAGATTTTTCCAACAAATATAAAAATTACCTAAAAAAATTTGGTAGTCAAACTGAAAATACATACTTAACATAAGGAGATCAATATTCTTATCTTTGAATGACATGTTTTGTCTCTTCTTATAGGTTTTTAAGTGTCTGTGGTAATTTTTATATAAATATGGATCTTAGGTTGATTTAGAGTGAAATATCAACACATACAATGAAAAACTTTGAGATCCAGTTTGATATAGTGTGGATTTACTCTGTTATTCAAACCTTAGCAATAAATAAAATTTATTTTGAATCTCGTAAGTACATGAAATTTGTTTTTTAGTTGCAATAAAAAGTTGATGTTGTGCGGATTTACAATATTCTAGTAATTCAGATTACTGATTATATTTTATTTTGTTATAATCTTTTTATGCACTTATATGTTCCTATCAAATTAGAACGAAATGAAAATCTAATCATTAATATGATTGAATGGAATAGCATAAATCCACAAGAGATCAAACTGATTTATTAGAAATATACAAACAAATTGCGACCATACTAAGTGATTTTAGAATAAAATATAATCGCTGATACTATTAAATGGAATAACGTAAAGCCACACAACAACAACTGGATTATGATGTCAAACGTTTTTCATTTATAATGATCTGGTTTTCACTAAAATAAATCTAAGATCCATATTAATATAAAAATTTTCAAACACCTTAATACCTTAGAAAGACATACGATGACACGCCATTCACAAAAAGATATTGATCTCTTTATGTTAAGTATGTATTTTTCAGGTTGACTACTGATATAGCCGATTTATTACAAGTTTTAGACCATGTCATAGGCTCTATTTGGGTCTATTATGTGTGTCTAAGACTGATGTTTCAAGGTATTTTACAGGTTAGTACGTTTGGAGATATATGGAGATACTTGAGTTTTGAAGCATTTAGAAGAGAATAATCTGTAGTTGATCATTGAGAGAGTCGAAGTACAAGATAGTCACAACTTTGTCATGGATCAATGGTACATGACAAGATCGATTGATGCTAAACACTTGACATCGAGTAATGACCAATTCGTAGACAGCCAATCCCAAGTCCAAGTTAGAGACAAGATACAAGATTACAAGATTACCCATGGACGAGTTTTGACCTAGATTTTAGGGTTTTATTTTTATACTTTATATATGACACCAAGAAAGGGGGTATCAAGGGGTGCACAATCATTCTATTATAGTTTAGAGCTTTTAGGGAGAAAATCCATAACTCCTTAGGGAGACTTGTATTGGAACCCCAATATTTTATCTATGCATTATATTCAGATTATTATTCTACTCTTATTATATCTTAGTAGTTATCAACTAGATTAGGATCGAAGCGATAGCAGTCATGGATTAGCCCAAAAGTAGGATTTCTAGGTTAAAGTTATATCCATCAGTGAGTTGTGCTTAATGTTGCATTCTAGAGTATTTAACTAGGAACTCGAAAGTAAGACATGGACGACAACGAGAGTAGGTTCTGTGCTATAATAGACTCTATTGAACTAGGTTGTTAGGCGCATGCCGAGAGCTGGTCTAATTAGATTGGTGAACATATCAAATTCCCGTTCACACTTCCTACTGATTTCACGCTCGATCACATCAGGCCTTAGCTATCGCATTGATGGTTTTCTTTTTGCTCGCATACGAGAGTTGAAGTAAAAGGGTCAGAATAGTTAATATTTGAGTCTATAATATTTATATCCCCGTTCTTCCTATTTCCTATAATCTATTAAGCTTGAAATCTTAGATCTAGCACATTTACATTTGCATCTAGTTAGTTAAGGTAGCATATTT
>CAJHQP010011673.1:0-14498 GCA_905132765.1 Moricandia arvensis
ATATTTGGCAAATCTCCTTACTTCAAACCACTATACACTTCTAAAATTCAAAAGTTTGTTACAAACTAACGTGATGTTAAAAAATGTATTTTAAAAAAAAATATATAAATAAAAATTAAAAATATTTAATTAAAATTTTAAATTGAAATAATAGAAATACTATATATATTATATATGTATATTAATTTATATTATAAACTTTGAAGAATTTTTTTTATATTTTTTTATAAATTTAATAGTACTTTTGTAAACATAAATTTTTATATTTATTATAATAATAAGATTTAATATTTTACAATTATATATAAACTATAAATATTGTTAATTTATTATTAACCCATTGTTGTAATTTGGTAACTTAACTAATCATAAACGTATCCGTAAACCGTAACAATTTTGACTGCATTTACCGGGTCGTTTCCAATAAAACAATCATACCGCATCATAAATGCCTGCAACGGCTGCGGTTACACAGTCAGCCCTTAATTAATTAATGCTTCCTTTTTCATTATGAAAGTTGATTACTCTTATGATCAAACACCATAGAAAGCAAGAAAGGGAGCGGTAAATGACTTATTTCCCACACCAGAAATATTGTATCGTAAGAGTTATTTCCAACCTGATATTCAAATAATATTAATAGGATGTTGGGTCATGTTCTATGTAGATATTAGGTCTGATCGGATTTTAATTTTAGTTCAATACCAACTGATTTGATATCGGTTTAGATTTTAAATCAATAAAACCAAGCTAAATTTTTGTCTGTGTAGTTTCAGGTTTTGATCTTTGAAGATGAGGATAGATAGGTTCATATACTTAAAATACGTGCAATTAGGTCATATACTTAAATGTGTGCAATTAGGACGAGAAATGAAAGATTGTGTGAAACTGTTACTATATGATATTTTTATTGTAGAAATAGATCTTTATCCAAATAGGAAATATTATCCCAATTAATTTTAAAGCATTATAAAAGATAGGTGAATAAGTAGTAACTCAAATAGTAACTCATAAACCCTAGTCAAGAAATTGTGCTTAGCCAAACCCATCTCGCCGACCGCAACCCTTTACCTCGCCTTCCTCTTCCTCCATAACCTGCATTTATGGGTTTATCCGATATTTGCACCGGTTTGTTCCAGATCAGACTTTCTTTATGTGATGTTCGTAGATTCCTAATAAGATCATCATCTAAATCATCAGAATCATCTGTATCTAATTCTTCGGAAAACAACACGTCTAATGATAGGTCCAAAGCATCAATTTTATTAGAACTAGAAACTTTACGAAGGGAGCTGTTGTACAAAGTGCTTTCTCTGTGACACCACTAGTGTTGTTTGCATATACTTTTGCCTGAGTATATGTTTCTTTTTATCTGAATCAAGTGGTGGAGATGTGGCTGCTGACAATTGCAACTTAGTCATATGAATTCAATAGTGGGCGTCTTCTCATCCTTTCTTGTGTTGGTTACAAAAACTGATTTGACGAGATTAGCAGTCCCTTGTTTCGAACCCAAAGAGGAGTTTAAATCACTGCTCACTTCTGCTTCATATTTATTAGACATATCTAAGGATTCCACAACATATGATTAAACCCTTGCAAATTTGCTTGACAAGTCATATCTAAATCCTTAGGAGAGCCACTGCCATTGCAAAGCTCAACAGGTGGATCATGAATATGATCGCCAATTGGGTCTACAAACTTCTCTAAGTCTAGGCCTAAACATCTAAATGCTTTTATGACCCAAGTGACCACATTTACTACACCAAGATGTCACCCAAGAATAAAAGACATCTACCATGGTTATTGAACCACCTTAGTCTTTTAAAGTAACTTTTTGAGGGAAATGTTATCAACTTTTACCTCAACTAAGACCTTTGCTTCACCCATTTCCATTGGATCGAGCCGTGGTCTATTTGTTAACATTGGCTCATTAGTACCCGAAACAATCCATTTTATTCCCTTGATTGAAACAATTGGTTTGAGATATTCTTCAAATTAAGCCAAATAACAATTTTGATATCAGGAACAATGAAATTGGCAACATGCAACCAAGCTGAGACGAACATCAAATTCTCATCGACACGCCGCAGCCATCTCCAAAGAATCCAATGACGAGTTGTTTCATTTGGAACATCAGAGATAAGAACACTCACTCACCCTCTTTGTATAAATGTGACAATTTCTTTCCCAAATCTTGCTCATAACATCATGTATCAGACCTCTAGCGGGAGCAGAATAGTGGTGAAACTGACCAATGATGAAATCCTTATGATTCTCAATCCCGTCAAGGAAGACACGACTCAGAATATTTAGTAAAAGGGTTCCATCTCTTAAGTATTCTGACATGGTAACTATATGCAAGTTCCACTTGATTGATCCATTCTTGCAGCACAAGGGTAATCTTTTGAAAAAGCTTTCAAAGACTCTTCTTCAGCTGATCGCAACACATGGCCCTCAAGTGTAACTTCAGCCTGATGTTTCATATCTGAGAAACCGACCCCATTTAGGTTCTTTCTGTTAGGCATCCAACAACGAAGGCCACAATGATAGAGACGTGACTGCTTAAGAAGCTCCAATTTCACGAGACGCATCATGAAAGTGAATAGGAAACTTCCAAGCCCCTTTTAGTGTCCGTGTACGGGTGGAAGTTATATCTTGTGTTTTTTGGCACATTGTATATAAGCTTTTTCATTTGTTTTCAAAGTTTTATCGAGTCTTTTTTAGTGTTTTTCGAGTCATTACAGGTTCAGAGTAGGTTAGGAGGCTTTTCGAAGGACACATGAAGAAAAGTGTTCAAATTGGAGTTTTCCTGCGGAGCAGCAAGACAGAGCAACCGGGCGGTAATCCTAAACGGAGAAGCTACTCTCATGCTTAAGATTTTTATGGAAATTACCAAGATATTTTGGAATTTTCCCTAGGCATCCCCATTTTTCTTCTTGGGCCACCACAGACCTGCAAACATATCTTTTTGTCATTATTTTTATCATACTACGCTACTTTTTAGAGAGATTTATTGAGAGAGAAACTTGTAACCTTGTTAAGGGAAAATAATCTAAACCCTCTTACTTACTATTGTTGATTCAGACATGATTTCATCATTTTCTATTGCTGTGATTTTTGATGCCATGTCTGAGTAGTCTTGTAGTTAGGTTTAGGCATTTCAAAGGATCCATGAGTCGTTGACATAACACAGATAGGGATTTATTTTTAATTGTCTTCACCTATTGTTGAACTTAATGTTGAGAATAAATTGAAAACTTAGCCTCTGATTTTAGGTTGAATCTATTCATCAAAAATGTAATGGATTGATAGAAAGAACATAATTGAGCGATTTGTCCTCAACCAACGAAGGTTGATGTTGAGGCAGATTGTGAGCATATCAAACCAATTATTAATGCTTGTCTTCAATCCCTGATTCAAACGAAAGTTTAGACATTAGGATTGTTTGACATAGTCATCATTTCCATGACAGTGGATCACTTGTAATTTATGTTTGAGTTTGAGACTTGCTGTTAATCTCTGATTCTTGTGACATGCTCTTAGCCTAGCGCTTTGTCCTTCTGATTTACATCGTATTCATCCTGATATTTATTTTCTTCCATTACATAAAATCATCAACCAAAATCGCTTTCGTCTTAGCTAATTTATTTCACTCTGCAAGAATCGTAGTGTAACTGTTGGTATTTGTGGATTCAATCCTAAAGTGCTATATCGACATACTCTTCGATTGTGGTAGTGGACACATTAGGTTAATTGGTGTGCGTATACACTTAATATCAATTTGGCGCCGTTGCCAATGACCATTTGTGTTACCTTCATTTTTACGACTGGGTTTTAGTCTAAGAACTACTTATAAATTCTTTCTTATTCTCTTTTATGTTTCAGGTGTTGAATCAGGAACCATCAAGGCAAGGAAGGATCTACGAGAAATAATAGAAGTTGAGTACAATCCATCATTGGTGAAGAAATCGACTATCGGCTGGTGTTTGGTCAAGTAGCTGCTGCGATTCAGAGGATGGAACAGAAAATTCAGTGGCTCCAACGACAACAACAGCCAAAAAAAACGAGCTATTGGAGATGTTCACAAATCTACTCCCTTCAGAACCGATCTCCTATATGTCTACCAGTTGTTGAGAGGCAAGAGTTTAGAATCAAACCTGATCTGATTGAATTGGTGAGCAGAGTTTACTCCATGGTTCAGATGATGAGAATCCAATAAATCATCTTGAAAATTTAAAAGCGATATGCAGCACCATCAGATTTAGTGGAGTACCTCTAATTTTTCCTCGTGTAAGCTCTTCCCTTTTCTCTCTAGCAGACAAGACTTTAAAATGGCTGAAGATGCTTCTCGCTGAGTTTTTTTACTACATGGGAAAAGAGTTGATCTACTTTTCTAAATCATTTCTACGCTAGGTCTAAGACATCTACATGAGGGACAAAATCACCACCTTCCATCAGCATCCAGAAGAGCCTTTTTGTGAAGCCATGGCAGAGATTCAAGGACTATTGCATGGACTGTCCTCATCATGGCTTCTCGTATGAGCAGATTCTTAACATCTTTTATGATGGAGTTAGTTGGGATTACCAAAATATACTTGATGCTGCAAGTACTATAAACTTCATGACTCAGACCAAGGAATTAGCATATCGGTTGATAGAGAACTTGGTTGAAAGTTCCTAGAAATAGATGTCATGAGAATGAGGTAAATTCGACAGAGGACTTGATGCTGAAGCGAAATCATATAAGTGTTAAACTTTTTGAAGACACACGAGATAATGCTCTATATCACATACAATCTTAAGGCATATTCCATCAGAATTAGTCTTTGGATTCTTTCCAAGTGGTGCCTCCAGTCTGCATTCCAAGCTCCTGAGAGTGAACTATATGGATGACCTGAAAATTCTCATGCAACAACTACTCCAAAGGAAGAAAATTAAGATGAAGGCAATGCACCAGAAAAATATTGAGATCAATACCAAGTTGGACAGCATGTACAATGATCTCAACAGTAAGTTTGAAGCTGTTTGTAATCATGTGAAGGTTCTTGAGTTTGAGAATGCTGAAACAGCTGAGAAGATAATGAGATCACAAGGAATCTGCAAAAAGAAAGTGAAAAGAACCCCATAAGAGTGTATGCTAATGTACTTGAGAGGAGGAGTGAAACAAGACTGCAATCTTCAGAAAAAACGTCCATGGAAATTTTAGGAGAAAAAGATAAGGAACATGCTTAGGAGCGACCACTCCATTCTAGAACGCTTGCTCTGGAAAACATGCAGAAACAGATTAGTTGTTTGCTGAGACTGATTTAGGTGCAGAAGAAAGAACTTAGCACCCTGCTAGCTCTGAAGCGACCGCTCCCTATGAACCTACTGAGACTCCACATGTTCGAGTCTATGTTCCTAAAGTTACTTACCCAATTCCCACCTAAACATCTGATGGATACCATTAATGCAGACAAGCTGGAAAGCTTTAATAATATGGTGAGAAGAATTCCTAAAGAGCTCTCATTCTAAGATGTTCGGAAGATTCTTCCATTGCTTATGTTCCTTAAAAACTGAAGAGAGATTCAAGAGGAGATTAAAACCCTCTATACCAAGGCATTAACCACACCGGCACTGAAGGTACTACCTAATTTTGATGAACATGGAAGTTTGCTTTTCCATGCTTCATCACATGAGTTGAATTCAAGAATTTTTTTTGTAACTCCGCGGTCTAGTATGAATTTTGTCTCAAAGGCAATGGTAGAAGAGCTGGAAATTTTGGATGTTGAGCCTTCTCAGCTGACTCAGGCTTTGGCAAACTCTTCCATAGCAGTACTTTATGGCATCATCGAAACTTTCATGTCTAAATAGGGGATTTTATTTGCAAACTAAATTTCAGGTTATTAAGATGAGCAAGGATTATGAGATGTCCTTGATCCTTGGAAGATCTTTTATGGTTACAGTGGGAGAAATCATTGATATGCCTAATAGCGAATCTTCTTCCCCACATCAACAAGAAGGTTTTCTATAAAATTGTCCCCACCAGATTTCCCACACTAAACGATTCTTGCATCTCAGTGGTTTATGGAGAGAAGCTGAATTTTTCCTAAGAAGGAGCTTGGTGATAAGAATGAGATCAAGGAAGTCTTCGATGGAGATACTCACAATGATAACAAGAAACTTAGTGAGAATGCAAATGGGAAAGAAAACATCAAGACGAAAAGGGGAAAGGGTGACCCTACAATGACTTTTGATACCTTGAATGTGTGATGAGAACTCCATTTAGTATGAGGTAAAGTGAAAAGGTACCTCTAAACTATTCTCACACATAAGCTGAAGGAGAAAGAAGAAACTGATGCAAAAGGGTTGTTGAGTAGAGTTTTGAAGTTGAACATGTCCTGATTGTGGAGTTTGATTTGGAAGAAGTGCTCATGCTCAACACGCCTGATCCTTATCACCAAGTCAAGCTAGTGTCTTAAATCAAGGGCTCGGTGGGAGGCAACCCGCTAGTTGTAGATATTATTAGGATTTTTTTTTTGCTTATTTTTGGTTAGTTTTTTGAGTCTCAGGTCAAAAATTAGAATAACCCGAGATACTTCAAATTCTGGGTTTCAGAACGGGGAACTCATTCCCTCCTAAAGAGCGGCTGCTGCAGGCGGAGATCTTACAGTGGAGCACCATAATTTTTGTGCCACACCCGTTCCACTGAGGTTAAGTATCTCAGCCAGAAAAAATATTGTGCTTTTATTTACACTTCTCTCTAATTTATTTTCACCACTGGGACGTTGTGAAGTAAGTTTGGAGTAGGGCGTCTTTGTCATTTACTAACTCGTTTATTTCTTTTGTTTTTATTTTGAGTCTTTTGAGTCAAAACTTGTTAGGAATGAGGACCTTATTTTTGATGATCTTAAAAACCATTGTCATTAGTTATCTTATTCAGTGACCTTAGCAGTGACGAAAGACACACATGTGGACTTGGAACACTCTGACATTAACTCATTTTTCCCAGAAGCTTTCGGCTTGTTGAGGTTACTCTAAAAAGAATTAAATCCATTTAACTTGAACATAATCTTTACTAAAATTCTTCTTATTATGGGCATTAGATCAGGGAAACAATATTACACTCCATGACTTCTTATTCTTTTTATCCACCTTGTTTGATAATGAGTGGCTGGTTCATCTTTAAATAAATTCCACCTTGAACCCTAAGCATTTATGCCACCTTCATTCATTCTATTTTTTAGTGCCATATGTGCAAATATGTATAAAATGTTGGAGTCGAAAGGATTGACGTAGACGCTCACTTGTTCTTGCTGTAGTACAAGCAATCAACAGAGGAGAGCAGGCATACCAAAAACAAAGTGACTGTTCCAAAACCTGTAAACAAGAAATAAAGTGAAGAATCAGAAATGATGAAATCAGAGCCACCATAGGCATGAAAACCATGTGTAATGACCTCTTTCTTCATCACATTATCTTTAGAAAAAAAAAGGAAAAAGATGATGAAGAAGCAGAATAAAGACCAAAGAAACAATGTCTCAGGTTGGATGAACAAATTAGTGGGCACTGGAGTTTGAGATATAAAGGAAAAAGAGGAAGCAAAATAAGTGGGGCTATGGACATCAACTGATCCATCATCTCTTGCATTTTTGTGAGATATCATGCATCATTTACATCGATATGGTAACCCCAAACACCTATAGCCCCACATATTAGCATGTTTTATACCTAGCGTTGTCTACCATGAATGATGCATGTGACAAGAAGCTCAAGTCATTCTTAATTGAATTTAAGGACTTTTTTTCTGGAAAGTGTGGTTTTTGCAGGTTTGAGATATAGAGTATGGGGCTGATTTGAACATCAGGTTTTGGTAAGGGTGTGTTGTCCTATTTTGTTGCTTGTATGGTTCAGAGATTTGTGGTTAAAGTATGGTTCCGGAAACTTTGAGAGTTCCCGCGTTTTAAAAACCTTTCTTTCATGTTTAGGTACTTGACATTGTTTGAGAACAAACAAAGATATAAGTCTTGGGGAATTGGTATCTTGTATTTTTGGCACATTGTATAAGCTTTGTCATTTATTTCAAGGTTTATCGAGTATTTTAGTAATTTTTGAGTCATTACAGGTACGTAGTAGGTCGGGAGGCTTTTGAAATGACACATGGAAGAAAAATGTGCAAATTAGATTTTCTTGCGGAGCAGCCAACATATCAACCAAGTGGGTGATCCTAAGCGGTCCGCTCTCATGCTCAGATTTTTAAGAAACTACCAAGATATTTCGGGTTGTGCCCTAGAGATCCATTTTTTCCACCTGAAACGCCATAACCTGAAAAAAATACATTTCCCTCATTATTTTTATCAGTTTTACGCTACTTTTTGGAGAGAGTTTTTTGAGAGAGAAAACTGTAACCTTGGTTAAGGGAGAAGAATCTCTACATCTTTTGGAGAAGATTTCTACACCCTCTTATTAACTATTATTGATTCAGACATAATTTCATCATTTTCTTATTGCTGTGATTTTTGATGCCATGTATGAGTAGTATTGTAGTTAGGTTTAGGCATTTCAAAGGATCCATGAGTCATTGACATAACATAGATAGATTGTATTTTCGATTGTCTTCACCTATTGTTGAACTTAATGTTGAGAATAAATTGACAACTTAGCCTCTAATTGTTTAGGTTGACTCTATTCATCAAAAAATGTAATGGATTGATAGAAAGAAGCATAGTTGAACGATTTTTCCTCACCAACGAAGGTTGATGTTGAGGCAGATTGTGAACATATCAAACCAATTATTAATGCTTGTCTTCAATCCCTGATTCAACGAAAGTCTAGAAATTATGATTTTTTGAATAGTCATCATTTCTACGATATTGTGATCACTTGTAATTTATCTTTGAGTTTGAGACTTGCTTGGTTAATTCATTCCATGAATAATTGTTTGGTTCATGAGTCTTGATTCATGCGACATGCCTTAGCCTAGCGTTTTATCTCTTCCGATTTTAAATTGTATTCATCCTGATATTTATTTGCTTTCATTATATAAATCAATCAACCAAAATTGCATTGTCTTAGCTAATTTATTTCACTTTAAAAGAACTGTAATGTAACGCTGGTCTCTGTGGTTTGATCCTAATGTTCTACATCGACATACCATTTGATTAGGGTAGTATGCACATTATATTACTTGGTGTGTGTATACACGTAATTTAGGAAAGAGACTCTTCACTTGGATCGATGACCTAGAAGAGGAGATGAACATCAACTAGAGTAGCCAGAGTCTTCGACTGAACATTCGCATTTGTCTTCTCCAGAGCTGAATTGATTGATTCCTTCACCAGAGTCACTTCAACTACATGTACTATGGACGCCGACGCACATGAATTCTCCAGCTCCATATATTCAGAAAAGGCCACCTTGGATACAGTGGAACAGAGAACTTATTATAGGAGGTGAAGCCTTTTTCCCGACATGAATTTCAAAGAAGCTTGATAATTCTTCTTTCAAAACTTGAAATTCTGTCAAATCCATGCTGGCCAATTAGGAAGAGAGGATGGCTGACTTGACTAATGGCCTGGAAGCAGCGACGACGTCTCCACACGGTGGATTTGACGAATGAAAAAGAGCTAGTTAGGTTACGTTTACTAGAGAGGTTTTGGTGTGTGTGGTGTGTTATCACTTCTTAATGTTTTTATCATCAAGAGACAAGAAGAGAAAAACGTCAGACTTTATCAGTGTTAATTACAACTCACAAGTCTTCCACGTCGATAGTGAAAACTCAATTTTTTTTCAATTCTATTATCAAATGAAGGACATTCACATTGTCATCGTTACACCGCGTTCTCATATCTCCATATTTGTCTGCCGTCAACTTGAACAGAAGCTCCTGCAACTTCTTTTTCTCGAACTTCGAATCTGTGAACAAATGCTTGGTTAAAATGAGTAAACTTTACCCATTGTAATAGAGCGACGAGAGCAGTCTACTATCAATGATGCTCAAAGTTTACATAAGCCCATTCTCGACACAGAGAACTACACTCTTTTAGCCAGTAGATGAAGCTATAAACTCATGAACGTAGGAACGAGGCTCTCCTCCAATCACTGTCACGAATACTACAGTAGCTCAGTAAGCCTAGCGTAGGCAAGCATTGCTTCATTGCGGTAAGAGTGCATGTCATACAAGATGATGATCTGATGATGAAGTCTATGACACATTTAGTCAAATCAGATAAATTAGCCCATAGTTAATGTGTGTGTGTATCTAAATGTAAAATGAGCAATCTTCTACTCCATCCGTGGACTCACAAACTCTTGCATAGAAGATGATAGAAATCTGGAAGTTGTGGGAGTAAACGAAGCTATTCCAATCGTTGATTATGATAGAGAAGATAAGAGCTATTTTTACCTATATTAAATCTTTTGTATTTATGTATTTTTAGTACAAATTGTTGATGCGATCAAGAGCATGCTGAGATTTTGAAGGTTTTCACAAGGAGATAATAAACGAGGTCAGAGCTTACGAGAGATACTACTTCTTCTATTGTTGTTCCATTGAGCTTGAGACTTGATGTTTGTGGATTCGGAAACTTTTTTCAGTAAAGAGTAATCAATGAATCAAGTTCTTGAGAGAAATTCCAATGTTGATGTTGCGTGGAAGATCTTTACTTGAAACACCATTGCAAAATTTTTAATGTTGGCAATTTATAAAGGTTTAATTGAGAAAGGGAAGTAAATTATAACTTTGGCAATTATGAAGACTTTTCATTGGAAAGGGAGATCACTAAGCTTGAGCAATAAATGGATCCAGTTTTTTGAAGATTAGTGCATTTTTATGGAATTGGAGCGCTTCTTTCTTAACTTTGAGCATCTTGAGATCGATTCTTGAGATTAATTGGTGGTAAGTGGATCCAGAAAGTTCCAACAAGTCAATAAATAACCAATCTCATCATTTGAGATTTTTAAGCGAAGCTGTAAAAGAGTAATAGAAATTTTAGTGAACACATTTCATATTAGTTTTGAATTAATTGATGTGGCAAAAGGGATGACAAGCCATAAGAAAAGAAGGAATAAACTCATGGGATGGTAAAGGTAAATAGAGTGTTTTCACATTTCCGTTAAACAAAACTAGCATAAGCACATGTTAGATTTTCAATATGCTGTTATATGGAAGATTTGTAACTAAAATTGTTAAGTAGAAAGTTTTATTGTACTAGGCTAGCATATCGTGTAGACAATGTTGCTGGATCCATGGTTTGGTTGACAGGAACTCCGTATTAAAATTTGAAGGCAAATTATCATAGAAATCGGACAAATAAGTAATTTTAAGGTTGTGCTTGTAATAACTTTTGGCTTCAGGATTTAAATTGTAAAAAACTTTAATGAATGTAGTAAAAATCAGGTTTATAGGCTTTAGAAATTATCATTGTTTAAGGAATAAAAACAAAAGTGGCTTTGAGTATTTTAGGAGAGCTTTAAAAGCCATTTGATAATAAAGTTCTGATTTTGTAATAATGAATTTCAATCACTTAAGAATGTATTTTTAAACGTTTGAAGCTTTTAAAGCAAGAAAAAAAATCGAATCAACGTAAGTTTTTTCGAAACCTATACAATTTTTTTAGGATACATTTGTCAATAATGACAAGGAAGATTCTCTTTGGTAAGTTAACTCACTATCTAGTCGTTATGCTCAGATAAGTAGTCTTTGTATGCTTTTACTTTTCTTTTCCTCAAAAAGGAACTAAACAGTCAAGTAGAAATGGTTATTAGTGAAACAATCATTTTGTAGTAGAGCAATGCATGAAATGATAATGTTATTATAGTTAACAAAATTGTAAACATCCCGATTTTCGTATATGTGAAAAGACTTAATATAACTGATGTTTGATTACATTTACTTTTTCGTCACAAAATCCGTTTAAAATTCTTAGGAGTAAGTGTGTTTGGTGGAGTAGTGGAAAATACAAATGACTTATAGAACAGTGATTCGCGACACATGTGAATGAGGCAAAGGCACTAGAAAATGTCATATTGGTATTTGTAAGATTGTAAACAAGACTTTCAAATTCTCCTAAAAAATTAATGCACCTGCCATGCACAAAGATAGAATCACATCTAAGGAAATGGGTGTGGGAGACTCATTAGCGTGCACATCTGTCGTTAAAAACTTACTGCTATATCGCAATCATGCATCATCAATGAGTATTAACAAATTTCCCTAGCACATCAAAAATGCGTTTCCAGGCTCATAGTCAGTGGAGATGCAATCATATAGAATTGTTTCTTAGGAAACATTAAAGTTCAAGATTGTTATGGCATTATTTTCAACTACTTTTCTGGCTGGAAAACGCATTAATCTTCACAGAATTTATTGTTGTGAAATGCACTGCACACTTTCCTCTGCTCTTCCTCTAGGCGTGAGATCAGCTAATCCATATAACCGTGATGTTTGTCGAAGTCCGAGCTTTCCTTAATCCACAAGGTGTTGATTAAGCTTTTTGACAACTTGTTAATTCTCTTGGTGGGGATATGGGAACTCATATCTTTAAGAATGTTCTGATTGGTCCAGAGAAAGGCGGCTGAAACTTAGCAGAACTTTAGAAATTATATGAGAAGTTGTAGCTAGAGTTGGTCTATGAACGTCTTGATGCTTTTTGGTTCTCATCCATACACGCAACGATTATAATTGAACAACGAACACACAATTAATATCACAAGTCTCGAGGCCTCTACAGATTCAAGAGATTAGAACATCATAGAAGCTTTTCTAAATTCATTGTTGAAACTAAGATTGCAGAGAGTGGTGGCATGATAACTAATACCAGCTCTCTTCTTTCTCATGCATAGAAGAAGCAGGTTGGTGGTGTTTTCTGAACTTCGGCTTAGAACGTCTCACGGATATGCTCTACTCATCCCTTTTCCTTCTCATTCCTGCAGATATAAATTGGTTGTTGTTAGACGACTGCACAACTCTGACAGAACAACCTTTAGTGAAAGCATTTACTTACACTTTTGATGGGAATTATTTCTCGTAAGTTGTGAATTCCATATGAAGAAGAGCCTACGGAGTATTTCTGATGCGGGATGATGATTGACATCTTCCCTCAATTTGCTCTTGGATCTTTTGTTGCTGAGGAATGATGATCTTTTTTATGAACACTGTTTACTTATTCTGTCACCACTTCTTCATCATTGCTATGGACATTCACATTGCTGTGAGTCAGTTAGTCTCGCGTCTCAGGTGCTGGTCATAAGCGATACAGCACATGCTTTGCCTCCTAGTGAATAAGGACAGCACCGCTGCGAGTAGAACCAGCACTGTCCGAGCGACATACTATTATTGCCTGTTAATGACCTACTCCAGATGAAAGATCATCACTTGTTTCTAGCTGTAGTTTCCACAACCTCTTCTGATCAACCTTCAGCATCAGCTAACACAGTCGCTATTTGCATGCTGCCTTCATGGCATGGGCTTTATACATCATGCTGGCTAATCGTACATAGTCTTGCAGGAGTCAGCTCACTCTCTCCTGGTCCTTTTTGATGATCCAGTTTCAAGACTTCCTTGAGATTCAAGACCTCTGCATCATTGTTTACCTCAGGAAGATCACTCAGGCTCTTCAAACACATGAGCGTCCAAGTCTGCTTCACTTCACTGGACTCTATATCTGTGCCTGGTGTCATCTCACTCTGTACATCAACTTCATTATCTTTCTGCACGCTCATCGTCATCTTCCTCTCCTCCCATTCATTGTCATAGTCATCTCAGACTGTCTTCACCTCTGACTTCTCGTGTAATGGTCTCATTGATTTCAACTCTGATTGGCTTGAAAAGCATTACTCTCTTCAAGACTATAGAAGTCAAGTATGAAATTGAATGGGAGCATACTCCATCTCTCGACGTGAGATCAGTCTGTATCTCAGTGTACACAAGTGATGACTCTGTCAAAGTGCACAGCTTTCACTCAACCTCCTCCCAACTTGTTAGCTTCTGCAAACTCTTTGATGCTTTTGGGATGATGCACTCGTAGAAAGGTGATTCTGGTCCAGAAAATGACGCTGAACCAACAGATACCCAAGATCATAGCCAGAAACAACAAAGACTGAATGGTCTGAAACGTGATGTTTTGGATCTGGGGCTTGTTTCGCTCTCATCAAGCAAGTACGTTCACCACTGTCGTGCTATCTCTAAAACTCGTCTCACATCTTTCAGTGCTCTTCTTCCTCTACTCATTCCTTGTTCATCCTTCTCACACTTACACATTCCTCTCTACAGACAGATCAGTGTCGGAAGAAGAGACTTGAGAGATGAAATAGTTCTGCATCGAGCTGCTGTGCAGCTCATCGAAATGCTTCTGCAACTCTTGGATTGAGCTATAATGAAGAACTGAGCCTTGGCGACAATAGTTCTCTCTTGGGATCATACAGCAGCAACAATGGAGCCACTTCACGCGTCTGCGAAACTCAGGAGATGTGTAGCGGAACGAAGAGGGCGAGGCTAATCCGGAGACTGGATCAGAATA
>CAJHQP010011674.1:0-14498 GCA_905132765.1 Moricandia arvensis
ACAGTTCAATCATGCCGTTTCTAATGTGCAGAGATTTATACGGCAAATAATCGTCCTTGCACCTCTTCGCCTTAGCATCCTTATATACTCCTCCTAGGTCGGTTTGCCCCTTTCCTTCATCTTCCGATGGTTGAGTTTAAGTCAACGTTGCCATTTTATACGATTAATTTTTGAACTTATTACGAGGACAAGTCTTTGCGGTTTTCCTATCGCTATAGTTTCAACGTAATTCCAATCAGACGAACAAGAGCCAGCTTAGTACTACGCCTGAGAGAGGAAAGCTGGCCGCCTGATGGCGAGTTGGATGGTGATTGGTCTCTACGCCTGATGGTGCGTGGAGTGGACTGAGACCGATCCTACTCGCCATCATGCGCGATTGCGACGTGGTCGGTCCTAAGTTCGCCATGATGCGCGAGTTGGACAAGACTGATCCTACTCGCCTCATGGTGAGCTGGACGAGTCTGATCCTACTCGCCTCATGCGCCAAAGTGGACGTGTCGATCCTACTCCGCCTAGACATGGCGAGCTCTGGACAAAACTGATCTACTGCGCTTCATGCGCGAGTTGCACGAGTCTGCATCCTACTCGCCTGATTGCGAGTTGGATGTGTCGTGCCCTACTCGCCTGACTAGTGAGTTGCCGACCAGCCTGATCCTCCTCGCCTGATGCGCGTGTTCGACGTGTTTGGTCCTACTCCTTGATTTGGGCGAGTCTCGGGACAAGAGCTGATCCTACTGCGCTTCATGGCGAGTTGGATGAGGGCGAGTAGAAGAGGCGCGAGTTGCAGAGGGAATAGCACTGAGGGCGAAGTTGCAGAGTAGTTGCGGAAGGCCAGTTCAATTGAGTGCTGCGAGTTGCTTCTGCTGATAAGCCTTTCTACAGGTCTCATTTTCTCTCTGTGCGACTGCTTCGCATAGACCTTGGAAACTATTTCGTGTGTTTACGACAAGTCATCGTAAACATTTCGCGAAGCTTGTTCCGGAAGATTGTTCACTGATTTGCCCGACGTGGGTATTTCCATGGAAATTGCTCCGAGTTTTGCCTTTACAAAAGTTTGTTTCGTAAAACTCGTTCAGTTAGTTTTGCAAATCCTTATTTAAATAAGCTCGGCTTATGAGGTGTATTTTTCGAAAGATTTTAGCAATGATTTTTCCATGTTCGATTTTGACCCCAACAGTTAACCCCAGCCCTCGTAAGATTATACTTGTAGTTCTTGTGAGGTAGCGATAGGCATGTTAGGTGGAATCAATGGTTAAAAAAGGTCCGTTGACGAAACAAGGTTTTCTAAAAGTTGAAATTTGTGGCTCGCCTCCCTAAGATGAAAACCCGATAAGATTGAGGCTGCGCATGTGAGGCTGCCTACGTACCCTTGTCGAAAGGGATCAAGCCTTTGTTTTACGTACCTTGGAGTTAAGATTCTTACGATCTGTTTTACAATGAGGTGTTTTACGGTTAAGTTATTTATCGAGCATGTTGCTGCTGATGGCATTTTATATTGGACCTCTGCCATCTGGAGATTAGCCTTGTTGTCTGTTTGCTCTGGCGAAAGTGTGGCTGTATTTACATTTTTGGGACTGGCCGCATGTGGCTTCAAATCCCTACCGCTTCGCGGCTGCTTTCTAATGAATTGCCTTTCGCATATTAAGAGCATGTTTGTATTCGTGTGAATGCAGAGGGAAGAGTATGAGTGTCATCTCATATCTAACGATTTTAGATCGTTATATTCGCTGTTCGTTTTAGATAAGAATGATTGAAAGTTTTGTTTTTCAGAATTTCATGAACATTGGAATACAAATGAAGGGACATATTTTGGGATCTCTTAGCATTTTTGATATCATGTCAAGAGATGTTAGACACCAGTGTGCTGGTATTAAGGCAAGACCTAGGCCTAATAACGGTTTAGGGGGTAGATGACTACTTCGGCTTACGTTTCCTGTATCATTTTCGACCTGATTCCGTTAAATGTTGTAGTCTGTTTAGGATGTTAGAGTTTGATGTGATCAGCAACAAACATATGGTTGATCATTACCATTTTGATACTTCGCAAAGGATCGTGTTTGCGAGATGTTAGTGCGTATGACTGTTCTGTCTCCAAGAAGTGTTTTTATCGGGGAAAGTAATTCTGTCGAAAATGGTTCTTCTAGCGTATAGCGACGCCTGCATGCTGAAATGGTTTTTCTTCGTATTCTGTGTTCTGTGCTGAATTGTTTGCAGGCTTGAAGATGTTTTGTGGTTTGCAAGGGTTTAGTCTTAACCCTCTGTTGTAGAAACATCTTGTTGTCTGCGGGATGTTCGCAGCAAACTGTGTTCTTGTTGGGTGTTAAGAGGTTTGATTTATGATAGAGAATAGACCAAGGGGTCGCGTAGATTAGTCCCTTGTAGAAACTTTTTTCCTTCATTGTGCTTTGTGAAGAGTCGACTCCGAGATTAATTTCATGTATACTTTAGGATGTTCGTATGGCTCGAGGAGCTTTGTTACGAGTTTTCCTTACCTGCCGCATTTTTATGGGTAAAATATTTTGGCTTAAAGAGAATTATGGGAGTATATAGAACTGAATCGACTTTTTGACAAGTTCAAGCTTTCTGTTAACCATTTGGCTATTAGGGATGTGTCTCGTTGTGAAGACTTACCGTATAATTTCTGATTTTGGTTTATACAATAACTATTTGTGTAATCGTCAATTGGCATTTTTAGACAAATTGCGGATTGTCATTTCCGCCGTTTAAGTGATTGGATGGAGCGGTTGTTGCTCGAATATTTCTGCTTGGCACGAAGGATGTGTTGAGCCGCATAGCCAATGACATTGCTGGTCAAGGATCAGACCATGGAATTTTCGTATTAACATTAAGGTCATGTTAGTTTAGATTTTCCTAAAGGGGATACCGATTTGGTTCGGAATTTCACTAGAATTCATAATTGGTTTGAAGGTCATGTGGGAGTTTTCCTTTTATGTTTTACAAGAAGGGCTTCTCATAGGAGCAAATGGAGAGTGTATCTCGCAAATTACTCGTCATGTTTGCGAGCGAGGATTAGGTTTTCCTCATTTGCGTTTTTGTATTGCGAAGTCGTTTTGCATGATACCAATCTTGTTTTCTTGCGGACTGTTTTGTATAAATCGTTTTAGTTATACGAAAGTGATGGGTGATTGACGCATTGTATTGAGATGACAAAGTAACGAGTCTTCTGAAGATTTTTTGAGAAACATTCCCACATTGATTTCTATCCTTTGGTGAAAGTTTCTTGGTGACACTCATGGAGTTTTATTGAAGGTTATTTCATTATGACCTAGGTCGCGCAACGTTTTTGTAGGTTGCTTGGGCGGTACGAATCAATCATTCAGCGGTAGATCTTGACAACGAGCGGGGAGAAAGCATTCCATTTGTTGTGCTCGCTGCTACCTGTGTTCTCAATTTTGCTTTGTTGCAAATTCTTTTCCATGAATCACTTGGTTCAATGGAATATGGGAGTAATGCTTTGATGCTTGAAGATTTCTCGTATAATATTTGACTTTTATACGAAACTTGTTTTATTAAGTCGAAAAGATCTTCAAGACTATGGCTAATCATCGAGTCTCAATTAGATAATTGTACAGGGTTTCTAAAACGCATGATCCGACAGAGTTTACTTTGTCAAAAACTTTTTCCTTGAGCGAGGCAAACAGAATTTGAAGTATGGAGTATACGAGTATAGTATATGCACTAACTCCCTCCTTTTCTTAAGAAAGAACGGATGTAATGTTCTTCGAAAGGTGTCTACGTTTTCTATCAGGACTGAGATGATCGACATCGGGTCAATTTAAGACACGTTTTGATTGTGATTTTCGGTTTTTCAACGTTGATAGTTTGTTTTTAGCGAAAGTGCCTAGTGAACGAGTCAGGTTTTAGAAGAAGTTCATGTCTCTAGTATTTCTTTCCTTAGGAGCGAGATTGAGTATGCTTCTGATGCGTGATGATCATTTCTTGTTTTCGAGAGATCGGATCGGTTTGCAGTTCTGCCTTAGTTCCTATCAGAGATTCAGTTGTTTGTCTCTCGGTTTGCTTGCTCCATATCCCCTCCTCTTCTCATGTCTGTCCACCCTTCGTCGAAAGTCTTTTGGCGTTTACGAATAGCCAGGGCAACCAGGAGATGCCAAGGAGATCAGGAAGATTTGTATGACGATGAGTCTTTGGTGAGAGGGCACAAGTGACGAGATCAGAGAGAGAGAACAGTGAGACCATGGACAAAGGCTGAGGGGAAAAGGTCATTTCTCAGAGCTCGGTCCATCTCTTACCTTCTCTGAGAGTCTTTTTGTATGATCTTTGTTTGATTTTCTGATGGTTTCCGAATCTCTTAGAGGTTTGTTTCCGAGAGTCGTTTCATAAATGTTGTCAAATCTATTATATGAAAGTTGTATCATAAAACATTAACTCATTTAATTTAATGAACGATGTTTTGTAAAATATTGTCGAGTTTAATTTTACGGAAGCTATCTCATAAAATGTTGTCGAACTTAATTTTACAAAGGTTATTCCACAAAATGTTATGAGTTTAATTATATGAAAGCTGCTTCGTAAACATGTTTCTGAGTTTTGAAAAATTCATGTTTTGCGGCTCTTCCGCAATTCATTTTCTGGGTTTTAATATCAGAAATTCTGACTGTTATTGAATTGTCGCGGCTAATCTTGATCCGAAATTTTCTTGTTTCCGTTGGATTGATCCGAAGGAGTTTTGAGTACTTTTCTTAAGTAAGCTTAGGTGACAATAATCGAGAATTCACTAAATATGTTACTATAGAATTGAAGCTTGAATTTTACGAAATCTTAGGTTTCAGAAAATGTTTTAGGAGTGAGGGGTATGATCTCCCGTTTTAGTATTTGTCAGCTTTTTTATGTTTTGAGTGATTCAACAAACTTAGTTTCTTTGAAAATTATTCGAAAGAAATACAACAGTGGGGAATTGGCAACTTGATTCGTCGATCTTCTATTTTCGCGAGTAATATACATTTTCTCCGCGACTTCGAGGAGAGAAACTTTTATTTTTCCAAAGGTTTTCGGAAAAGTTCCTTTGGTCGAACCCCTATGCGCTGAGATTTCTCCAACCCAAATCAGATGGGGTTGAAAGATTTTATCGTTGACCTTTCTATTTAGACAAAGAAATCGCGAGCTCGTTTTGGTGCTCTTCCGTGGCCACTAGGTATTCGATTTTGTCGAGCACTGCAGCGTTTACGTAAGCGTTGGCCATAGGAGTAGTCAGTGCTGTGAGTTTTCTTTGATATTTCCAGACATTGTTTCGGTCAAGCTTTTTGCGGCCGTGAGTTAGAGTAATCCATACCCACCCTCCTTCTAGCGCCGAATTGTGGGAACCGAAATTTGCATTGTCGATTTCTGAAAAATAAGGAAAGTCAAGAACCCCAGACCTTCCTAGAGGTCCGGTTTCTCTGCAAGAGCCAACGACAAGTAACCAAATAAACGTGGAAAATATGTAAAAAAAATAAAGCGAATTTAGAAAACAATAGATCTTTATTTCGAATTTGCGTTTGAGCGTTCCAGAGACAAAATCATACAAGAAGCTAGTCTGGAAACAGGATTACAAAAGAAATCATATAACACAAGCAATAAAACAAGATTAAGTTTGCTAATATTACCACCTATATCGAGAAAAACCTATGTGCCCGCAACTCGCTTAGCAATAGACGAAAAAGACGAGAACAATTTAAAGATTTCAGACCGGACCTAATGAAAGGCTGCCTACGTACCCCTTTTGTGGACCAAGGCAAACATAGTTTAATTAAAATATTGGAAACAAGCGATCGAACTGCCTGGGCGAGTTCATTTAGCAATCAAGTGCTAGTCATATAAAAAACCTAAGGTTTCTAAGTGCAGAGACTTATAAAGTCTAGAGAATTTTCCTTTGTACCTCGCGCCTTATATACTCATCCTAAGTCAGTTGCCCTTTCCTTTTCTGCCCGCGGGTTGAGTTTATCGCTTCGCGGAAATATTCCATTTTTTTCGATCGTCATGATTATCTCTTGAAACTTCACATTTATCTTCGAAATTGACATTTATCTTCTTCTGTGAATAATGATAGACCATCATAATATCCTTGGGCTCTATTTCGTCTAAAATCGTCAGTGGGCATGTACCCGCATTTTAGACCTTTTCGGGCTGTTTTTTGACTTTCGTGGTTTTTACGATTTATTTGGAAGAACACTTTTGGTACGACTTCAGTTTTATAAAATAGTTCAAATTACTCTTATATTCGAGACAATTTTGTGTTAAGTCAACCGTTGTCGTTTTATGTTGGAGTCAAAAACGGTAATCTCGAAATCCAATGTCTAGGATCACATCTCTAAGGAAAACCTTCTTGGAATAATTTCAGAAAAGGTCCTAAGTAAGAAAACCTGGAACAATGGCCCATGTCGAAAAGACAAACAATGCCGAGTTGGATGCACCACATCCAGCTCGCCATCAGGCGAGGTGGATCGACTAGTCCAATTCGCTACCAGGCGAGTAGGATTAGCCAATCTGGATTAGCCCCGCCCGACCAGTGCCTCTTTGAACTTTGGTCACACTTTTTCTGTCTCGATTGGATTTACCGTTGGAGTTTTATGATAAAAACCCAAAGACCTATTTTCTCGTATGAATTCAAATTGTTTGTATAAAATGGTAGCGGTTCACTTAACACCAAAATCACCTCAATTATATGTGTGATTTGAATCACTTGTGAAACCACCATCGTACCAAAGATTTTCTCTCTGAGAAATCATAAAAAAGCTCAAAGTCAGGAAACGGCCCGAAACAGCCTAGAACGCGGCTAAGAGCCCACTTATGATTTAAACGAAATTGAGCCCAAGGTCACTATGACGGTCTATTCATTATTCACAGGAAGAGATAAATGTCAAGTTTCAGCAGATATACACGAAGATCGCGGAAAAAATGGAATATTTCCGCAAAGTAATAAACTCGACCTAGGGGCAGAAAAGGAAAGGACAACCAACCGAGAAGGCGTATATAAGGGAAGCTAAAGCAAGGAGTGCTAAACGAATATTTGAGATTTAGAGAATTTTTTGTTAGCTTAGAAAAATTTAGAACTTAGGTGGCTAGACAAGCAAGGTCATACTTAAAAGGTTTTTCTGATTCAGCTCTACGATTCTGTTTGTTAATAGGTCTCTATTTATCTTATTTTCGGTGAAATCTTGTAAGCATTGTTCCCGTAAATCAATAAAATGCATCCGTGCAACTTACCATCGATATTCTGTTGTCATTGTCTTTTTCGTATTCGTGTGTTTACGCCGATAACCCGGATCCTTTTTGAAAATTAGGGTTTCCTGACTTTCCTTATTCTACGGAAATTGACAGTGTGAAGTTCGGTTCCCACAGTTTGGCGCTAGAATGAAGGGGGTCGGATTCTCTAACTCAAAGATCACCGAACTATTAAGAAACGGTATGCCTAACCTAACCGGCAGTGACATAATTTCCTTCAAGGAAAGAGCAACAATCGATCAGGCCAAACCTCGCAACGATCTCATTGTCATCGAGTTGGCGATCCAAAATATCGATGTCGCAAGGATATTAGGTCGACACTGGGATCTCGGCTGATATCATCTTCAAGAATACCCTAGCGAGAATGGAAATCAACCTATATGAAATTTTGGAAAACCCAAACCTCAGGGGAAGCTACAATGACTTGGGAAAATTAACCTCACGGTTAAGGCCGAGAGCATAACGAAATTCATGGAATTCTAGTCTTTGACCGACCCACATCATAAAACGCGATCATGTGAACTCCATGGATGAACTCAATGCAAGCAGTTCCATCGACTTACCACATGTGCCTTAATTTTTCAGCTCCTCATGGGATCGAAATGATCTGGGGAGATCGGAAGATATCACAAGTCTGTTTTGATGTGGAATTAAAATGAAAAAATTGCCAACAGAAACTTCTCCCAGAAAGAAAAAGAAATCAACTTTCGTCGACGACGCCGTAGAACAAGATGAAACATAAATCTTCTGGAAATTACAAAAGGTGGAGGTCCTGGAAGAAAAATTCGAGCCGAATGCGAGCTGGTTATCTCGGTGTGCCTCGACGAGCCATTCCCGGAAAGATGTGTCAAAATTGGTGCTAACATCTGTGAGCCTCTTAAAACAGAGCTCCTTGCCTGCTTGACATTCACACATTCGCCTGGGCCGCCGAACATGCCAGGGATTGGACATCAAGTAACATGTCATGAACTCAATGTCGATCTGACTTTCAAACCCATCAAACAAAGAAGACGGAAGTACGGACCCGAACGGGCCACTGCAGTCAACGAGGAGGTTCAGAAACTCCTCAAGGTGGGCTCAATAACAGAGGTCAGATACCCAGACTGGATCCCTAACCCCCGTTGTCGTCAAAAAGAAAAACGGAAAGTGGAAGTTTGTGTTGATTTTACCAACCTCAATAAAGCTTGTCCCAAGGAAAGATTTCCACTGTCACACATCGCGACCTAGACCAGTTCATCCACTAAATCGTCCCGCTAAATCCATGGCTTAAGGCTTTGCAACCCGTACCAAGAGTTAGCATTCCTGTTAGATCAAGGCCTAAGGATTTTCAACTCGTACCAAGACCTAACGTTGTGTTAGACTGGACTAGTAAAATATCAGAGTACTCATGATACGCATATAAAAGAAATACTTTATTGATTCAAAGAAATACTTTATTGATTCAAAGAAATATTCATACCTTGAATAATTCAAGACTGGGCCTGGCCTAATGACAAATTGAGTCAACACAACGAAAATCTATATACCGTCTACAAAAGTCATGAAAATCTACATTGGCGGTCCTAATGTCCAGCACCAAGCTATATGATCGTCCTCAGTAAACCGACCTGCAAAAAGGACAATGGAGTTGGATGAGTAAGCTAATGTCACTAAGTGAGCTGGCGGCCTCTACCTGCAACCTAGTAAATAACCCAAACAACCCAAAATAACAATCAATCTAACCATAGCATGCAAACAAAGCTAAGGCTACACAATCAACCCCTAGTTAACCATATATATGCCTGAGTTCAATACTCATGTAGTTTAGACACTTAGACTATACAAGTATCATTAACTGGTCGACCAACAATCAGACAAGAACATGATAGGCCAATCAATGATACCGCATAGCTTTCAATGTCTACCACCCTTCATAAGCAATCAGTCAATCAATATAACAGCCAACATCGGGTCTACGCTAACCAAACAGACACAAAGACTAATCTGGTACCTGAGCCGGAAATAGGTCTTAATGTTAGAAACCTATAAGACAATCAATCACCAATATTCAACAATAATAAGATATTAACTAACCACGACCCTACTATAACTCGTAAAACCGAATATCAGTGTTACACTTATTTGAGGGTTCCATAACCCTTTACTAAACACGACACTCTAACTTGACAAAACACTCTAACCTGGGCCCTGGTGACTCCATGTTCCCCTACATCGGCAATATCCTATCTCCTACCACAAAGGCTAGAAGAAAGAACTTTCAACCGACCCGGCCCACAGTCTATCGGATCACCGCGCGACAGCCCATAGTCCATCGGGCCACTGCCACATTACACCGTCGTGTAACACTCAGCGCTAGGCCATGACCCCGTCTCTCTGAGTCTTCTCGATCCAGAGAATAAGAGGCGGGTTTCCTTGAACCCGGTACGAAGGCGGGGAAAACACTAATCACCCCTCAACATGCCTAGCATGGGCGCGTTACGCACATGTTGTCGGCAACACACACTCAACACAAACACAATCCATAACCTAACCTAAGGCTAATGTTCCAGATCCTATCTAGACTCTCGACTCAACAACACTAACCAATAGTACAAGTAGTCTGGCCTATATGTCCTAAGACCCTTAGTACTAACATCTAAACAACAAAACAACAATATCATAACTAAACAACTCAACCAGTTAGTCATTCCGTTACCAAAGGCTGACTAACTTAATCAACAAGATTAATTAAACAAGCATGCATTTAACTAATCTATCATGCAATCAACTCAATCAAACCGTTACCCAGATAATTCGACCTCCTGCTACGAAACTATCTTTAAAGATAACGGGAACCTACACTCAACCATATGAACACAGAAGAATAACAAATATGATGCATCCTAGCCCTAGTCCTAATCAGGTTATTAACTCAGTCTTGATTCCATTTAATCTCAGCTTAGCCCGTCCAAAAGTGAGTCCGGTTTAATAAAATAAACCTAAGGACTCTATCATGCAATAACGTGAGCATTCAACTCTATATGAATACTCGATCTATCCTAAGTTCCAAGTGGAACTCAAACATAACCATAAACTATCCTAAATTACAAACGAAATTCACACAAAACCAAATCACAAGACTACCCTAAATTCCAAGTGGAATTCAAACAAGCTAACTCGCAAAACTACCCTAAATTCCAAGTGGAATTCAAATAAGCCAACTCACTGTGTTTTATGCCGATAAGCAGCTAGTTGATTGGAGAGGACGTTGCCAAACCCAACCTTGACGTCTTGAATGGACTGTACTGATCTTGACTTGGACATAACCTCCCCTTATACTGGTCTTGACTGAACTTAACTCGAGCAGAATCTTCTCTAAGTGCTGACTCAAAATCGGTAGAGAAACTGTCCTCGATAACTCTCTAAAACTCTAAAAAAGTCTTGGAAAGTCTTTCTTCCTTTTTCTACTTTTCTCTCACGTTTTTAACTGGCTTTGGACAGGTATGGATGTGTTGAAATGATCTGGGTTAATGGGGTATATATAGGAAGCAACAACAAATCAGGTCCAGTTTGGTGGCAGCCCGTGTGTCACTTCGCATTGCTCCGGACGCAAGCATGGCGGAACCTCGTGCTCCACATGGCTCAATGCATGAACATAAAGGCATGCAAGTAAACATAACGTCCTCCAGATGCATTCAAGGCAACAGCACCCACATGTCGATCAGCATGCTTTGATCGCAGGTGAAGCGGCACCTCGTGCTTCTACATGTCATGCTGCATGTTCTTCTTCCATGTGCGGTGATAACTCGTTCTTGTGTAGACAGATATATTTACATGAATTTGACACCACGTCCTGATCACATGCATTGAGACACCTCGAGATTCTCGGTTCATTGTCTGATTTCGGTCCATTCGGCCAATTAGACCCGCATTCAATCTGGAACATTTTTCCGCTCCCGCTCTGATGCGCTGAATATTTTTAAGACATTCCAATCTGAATTCTGAACTTGACGGAAAATATTTCCCGAGCCTCCAGCTTCCCCGAGAAATTCCGTAATACCGAAATTAGGGTATTCACCCAACTTCGGATTTTTCCGTCGTGCTTCTATCCCGTCGTGCTTTGATCCTTTTGTGCTTACTTCCATCCTGCTTAATTTCCATCCTTCTTCCAACTTATTTTGTCTCAGAAATAATATTTTACTGATACGAAGTGATGTAACCATGGCCGAGGCCAGCTGATCATCAAACAAAGGACAAACCAGGATGGAAGAAAAGCGAGCATACTGAGCTAACACCAGCTGATGTGAGTGTGACTGAGCTAAATGACCTGGATGAGCTAAGTGACACTACCTTAGAGTTGAATGAGAGTTACACTGAAGCTGCCATGGACCTAGCTGGACAAGAGATTTTTGGCCCAAAAAAAGATGGATCAGATTTGTTTCTCTCAGTCCAAAAGAAGTTCAAACCCAAAGTTAAGGATCCATTATCTCTTTTTGATGAATCAGCCACGAAATTCAAGTCCAAGAAACCATTTGGATGTGTTTTGGATCAAGTTTCCCAAGAAGAAGTATTGCAGCCCATGGAGAGTTCATAACAAATTCATTATGGGTCTGTTTCATGCCAAATTCGACCAGCCTTTTCTTCAGTCCATTTCAAGCCCATTCTCACCAAGAATACCAAGAGGGAGTCAGCAAGAAACTCAAGGTCGTGGTCAGGCAAAGAGACATTCAACAAAAACCTTATTCTGGTCCAAAATCAAGTCTACATTCCTAGTTTCTAAGTTTCTTGTTTTCTGCACTTGTCTTTTGGTTTCCACATCTTTTGTAACCTATATAAGTGTAGGCACGACCAGAATAATAGACATTCACCTTTTATCAAAATTCTCTCTAAATCTGTGAATCCCTTGTTCATCCATGAACACTGATTGCTAGGAGTTCATTCTCTGCAAGCAAAACCTGTCTTTGATCGAAAACAGAGTTCATTCTCTTGATCAAGGACACATCTACACAAGATTTGATCATTCCATAGGTCATCTCTGAAGTTCATCATCCATATCTACTTCTATCCATCAAAACCATCATCATCTATCCTTCAAACCATCAGATCTTCCTTCAAAAGTATCAGGGACAAAAGGATCTCTTCTCCAGGGGGTTCATCACGAAGTTTTGTTGAACACTTTGTGCTTAAGAAACGACATTGTGCTTCCAAAAACGTGATGCTTCCAAAACGTCCTTCTGATCAATAAAACTCTGTATCTAATCATGTTCGAGCAGCTTATTCAACTCATGGTTCATTCACTATCAATTCTTCTACCACCTCGTATTTCAAAATTTCTGGATCGATCCTTACTGCCCGCTATTCGACAACTAGGTTGATGCTCGACCACTCTTCCATTTCTCTGAACCATGTAAAGTTTTATATTACCAAAACTCAACATTCCTCATCATACTTTGATCCCCAAAATCATGGCTCCAAATTCCAACTTTTCAATTTTGACCATTTTACCCCCTCGAGACGGTTACTACAATGCTAGTTTAGATTTGTCCCTAAAGGGGATGTGGAATTCTGGTTTGGACTTTTACTAGAAGGCGTAATTGGTCGAAGGTCATGTGGGAGTTTTTGTGTTAAGATGGCTGATAGAAAACGATTTTCCGCTTTTGGTTTTAGTTATACGATGAATGTTTCCTTTAGTCGTATAGAAATTGTTTCATTTTTTGTCTGAGGAAGACGAAGCGTAAGAAGTCTAATACAGAACCCGTGCTGAGTCAGTTGCGGGAAGATTGCCTGCTTAGATGTGACTGAGAGGAGTGAAAGGCAGAAGCTTGCGAGCTGCAGGGCTAAGGAGTTAGATATGTTAGCTCGTAGTGTTAAGAGATAAAGTTTAGATTGGTCGTCCAAAGTCGGATCATACGGTTTCGTTTTTTTATCATACGAAAAACACTTCTTCGTAAAACTTGTTATGTTTAATTTTTAAAGTTGCTTCGTATGACTTTATTTGATTGTACGAAGGATTTTCCTTTTAATTTTCACAAGAAGGGCTTCTCATAGGAGCAAATTGAGAGTGTTTTTTTTCAAATTACTCGTTATGTTTGCGAGCGAGGATTAGATTTTTCTCATTAGTGTTTTTGTATTGCGAAGTCGTTCTGCATGATACCGGTCCTTTTTTTCTTGCAGACAGTTTTGTATAATCATTTTAGTTATACGAAAGTGATGGGTGATTGGCACATTGTATTGAAATGTCAAAGTCGCGATGCTTCCGCAGATTTTTCGAGAAATATTCCCACTTTGATTTGATCCTTTGGTGAAAGTTGCTTGGTGATACCCATGGATTTTTACCAAATGTTGTTTCGTTACGATCTCGTCGCACAATGTTTTTGTAGAGTTTTGAGAGGATTCTCATGACATATTCGTTTCTCGAGCGAAACGAATTGGTCAACAAGCGGTAGAATCTAGTCAACGAGCATGGAGAAAGCATTCTCTTTGTTGTGCTCCGCTGCTACTTTTATTATCTATTTTTCGATTTTTCTATGTCGCAAATGTTTTTTGATGATGAGGCAAAACCTTTTTTGAAGTATGAGAGTATACGAGTATGGTGTACGTACATACTCCATCCTTTTTAGCGAAAGAAACGGCTGAATCTATATTTTGAAGGATTGTGCATGTTTTATCTTTCAAATATTGAGATGATCAACAATCTGGGTCGATTTAACAACGGCGTTGGGATTGTGATTTGGTGTTTTTCGGGTTGACGACTTGTAATATGTTAGTTTTAAGAAAATCACCAGGAATGAGTCAATTTTAAGAAGACGTTCGTGTGTCTAGTTTTTTCTTTCTTTAGGAACGCGAGCTGAGTCGGTGTGGCGATCGTTTCTTAGTTTTGCGAGAGTTTTGATCGGTTTGGAAGACCTGCCTAAACAGTTGAGGAACAATAGATCGAGATAGGGAAATTTCATAAGACTTAGTTCGCTTGACTTTCCACCAAGATTTTAAGTTCCCTAGAGTATACATCAATCTCAGAAGCATTTTTATTTCTCAGTACCTTCCTAAGAAAACTCCAAGTTTGATTTCAAAATTTCCAAGTCGGACATACCTTAATTTTCTCAGAAATTCAGTTTTATATATTCTCCGTTTTGCCTTGCTCATTTGCCCTTCCTCTTCTCGTGTCTTTCCACCTCTTACTGACAGAAAGATTTTCGATTCTTTCTGGATTTCTCTACGTTACTGGCCGCGATTAAGCTAAAGCCTGTCTTGCGGTTTTCATCGTAAAATTCCAAGAG
>CAJHQP010011675.1:0-14497 GCA_905132765.1 Moricandia arvensis
TGCGCCCCTGACAGGTCTCAAGACGCCTCTCAAGTCAGAACTGAGATGGCTAACCAGCTCTGATACCACTTGTAACGCCCCGACCGCCCACGGCTAATGGGCCACCCACGCCCGCTCTCTCGGCCCGTGGGCCCATCCCGTTCCAACGTTCGGTGCGTTATTTTTTTCCTCGAAATCATTGTTTACTGTCCCTGCAATCACTACATGACCTTTCCCCGTGTTTTGGCCTCACTCACACGATATCGCAAATCACTTCCAGATAGGTCACCCATCCTTTCACTACTCCAATATAAGCGCTTAACCCTGGAGTTCTAAACGGATGTGTGACAGAAAAGATAAGTGCACTTTGGTGACAGAGGTAACCAAATCAATTCTCTTAAGCCTTTCCACATATCACAACTCAGGATGTTACAGTATTTTCTAAACCCGTTCTACCATTTGACCACACTTCTATAGTTATAATTTTAAAGTTTGCCACATATATTATAGCTATCCGAACATATCTTCTATAATTTAACAAACATTAGAAAATATTGAAAAATCAAAGAAGAATTTTTTTTGGAAGATCGGATTGAAAGTATTCTTTCACTAACATTTATATCATAAAAATGAACACGTGAAATATTTAAGAGGTAAATATAATCTCTAGAAATTTTTTGACGCTTATTTCATATTTTAGATAATATAACTAGGTAAAAGACATTAAACTGAAAAAAAAAGGGTGTAGTTAATTATGCTGGGGTCTTCTTTTTTAAAGGAAATTATGTTGGGGTATAAATTTTTTTTTTTAAATTAAATCTTAAAAAGAGTACACGCCATAACCGAAGTCATGCAGAATCAACAGAAAATTACAAACAAGGGGATCATCAATGAACCAGAAAATCGAATCATAAACTTCGATTTACTTTTTCAAAGTGGAAAATGAAGCTAGCCAATTCTACCTCTATTCCCACGACCGCGATTTCCACGACCGCGTCTTGTGAATTGAAAGTGCATCTTCCTGAGCCTTCGCTGACGGTTTAACTAGTCTTTCTCTAAGAATTCTTTTTTCAGAGGGTGGCATATGATCCATCAAATTTATTTCAGAATTTAATGGA
Organism: Moricandia arvensis; assembly: GCA_905132765.1. Lineage (NCBI taxonomy): Eukaryota > Viridiplantae > Streptophyta > Magnoliopsida > Brassicales > Brassicaceae > Moricandia > Moricandia arvensis. The sequence goes on from CAJHQP010011675.1 coordinate 1,098, forward strand.
TCATCCTCTTCTCCTTCGAAAGACATCAAGGAGGCAAACTTATTTGTACCGAAGGCTGGCTCAGTTATTTCAGCATACTCTACTTCTCCTGTAATAGGTGCTTGTGCAGCATCACAGATTGGCAATGCTCTAGAAGATTCTATGTCACCATCCTCAGTCACTTCATTAATACAAATAAGTGCAGGAGAAACATACATGTTTTCAAGTTCTGTAATAGTTGCTAAAGAAATGAGGTCACCCACATTAGCATCATCACCTAGTTCGACTTCACTTGATTTTGTACTTGTAACAACATGACTTTTTGGTGTAGATAGTGTGATACCTAGAGCAGGAGCTAAAGGAGAGTTGTGTCGGATAGATATGGATGAGGTGTTGGTTGCCCCAATTGGTGATTCATGAGCAGAAGCCAAAGATGGAGGGATGATATGGACTTTTGGAAGTTCTTGTGTGGGCATGATTGGAGATTCCACAGGTTTTGGAACGCCAACAATTGGAAAACTATTAGCTTCTGCCAAAATCATTTTGTCATGAGCTTTGGCTGACGTCTTTTGCTGTAAGAAGGACAAACATCTCTTGGTCTTGTGACCTAGCTGACCACACTTTTCACACTTCGTGGGAAGCCAAGAGTATTTCAACGTCGACCATTGAGAAGTTTCCTTTCTTATCCCATGCTGCAATTTTCTGTGGGAACGGTTTATCCAGCTCAACTTCCACCATAATTTTCGCTTCGCCCAACATAGTAGGATCTAACCAAGGTTTGTGAGACAACATTGGTTCTCCTAAGCCTGAAGCAATCCATTCAATTGCAGGAATGAAATATAACTGAGTCGGGATGTTTTTAAGAGTGATCCAAAGTGGAATCGTAGTGATCCCCGGCAAGGTTAAGGATTCAGATGAACTCCAAGGGGCAACAAACATTAAACAGTCATCCACATGCCACAAACCACGCTCAAGAACCCATTTCCGAGTACTTTCATCAGGAATGTGAAGGATATAAGAAAATTCACTTATTTTTCTTGACAAAGATGTTGCATTTTCTTCCCCAAATCTTATTGAGAATAGCATGAACTAGCCCACCAGATGGAACTAACAACGACAAAACTGACCAATTACAAATTCTTTCTGATTTGCAGTCCATTGCGGAGGACGTGGTTAGGTATAGTTACCTTAGGTGTGCCATCCTCCATATACTCGGCATAGTAACTCGGTGGAAGGTTCCTGGATTTGGGCTCAGTCGAGCCGTCCATGGAAAGCGTGTCTTATCAGTTGGGATATGTTGGATTGGGGGAGAGTGACCGACTTCATTGCCTCTTGATATCACTTCAGTCTCTGTGCAATGACCTTTTCCTCCCATGGAATTGCCTGAGGAGAGCGGGCCAGTTGACTGTTTTTAAAGGCACCACTGACCTAGCCGAAGATTTCTCCTAACCATGTCAATGGTTTAGCCCAAGCTCCCAGAGACGCTGGCGGAATGAAACCTGTGGCCGCATGAGTAGAGGATTTTGATGGTATCGAGCCATCTGTTGTCGACTGTATGACTGGTCCAGTTTTCGAGCCAGCTTGAGAGGATAGAGGATCTGAGATAGTCAAGCCATCCTTCACAACTTGAGGTAGCATAGGAGGTAAGCAAGGTTCGAGCTCAGAGCTGGTGTCAATCAGACCCTGGAATCGGACCTTCAATCGGATTTTGAATCAATGGGAAGCCTCGATTCAGAGCTTGACATCTGAAAATGACCAAGGCGAAGAGGAAGGTTAAAGAAAAGTCTCCAAGAGGAGATAAATGGCGATGGCGGAAACCGCCGAGAGAGGACGCGGCGTTGATTTAGGTTTTCGCTTGTCGAGGGACGTCAAACTTAGTTGGGTCTAAAAATTTACTTTCGAGGTATTCTGTGACATATGAACTTTTTCAGTGATTGAGAATAAAACAAAGCAGGGATCTTGAAAAAGCAATCAATAGTGATAAATCTTCTTTGTTTTTTCTTCTCTAAATTGTTTCATTGATAGACACAATGGAGTTACGCAGATTAGAATCATAACAAACCCTCCAGAAACTAAAGTCAGCAGGGAAACAAAACTGAAGATTAAAGCCAGCAGAGCTGAGAATCTATATATATGATTTATCAATTTTTTAATTTATAATATCTTATTATTTATATTTGATCTACTTTAAATGAGGGTTGACATGCTTCAAAGGGGTTCTTCATGTTAGATTTTGTGTGCGCTCAACTCTTTACTTTAGAAATATATTAATTTTTAATCGTAAAACCCATCGAAAGATTCTTTTAATGGAGTGCTCTAACATGAGATAACAGGATTTAATTCTGTAGAGAATGTATGGCTGGGAGTAGTGTCTACCAGGTCTAGAGTCTAAGAAGATTGTAGTTTGGCATTGAAACATAATCCTAATTAAACCAAGGGTTAATGCAACTGTGTATATAGTTCATCACGAGAAGGAAAAGATAAGTAGATCGCCTTTTTACGAGATTATTTAGTTAGCCTTTGTGCTGTTATGGTTCTATAAATGCTCTTTTTTTTGGTAGCTCATAATGTAACATGAGTGGCTACGTGCATCTCCCTGCAGCATAAAAGTAACTATCAATGAGAATCAATACAAAGTTGACATTCTCTTAACATGTATATCGGAATTTTCTCTTCATGCATCATCACAAGTTACAATATGCATATTGATCTCTATACTGATGTACACTATCTTACTTAGATTTTTCAACTCTCGAGCATCTTATCATATGCTCCTCTTATCCACAGCCAACAATCCAACTTCCCAATAATAAGATTCTCCACATATTGCATTGGCCCATCACTCGAAAATGCCTCTACTGTTCATTTAGAAAACATGCAAGTACTTGTATATATAGAGTTCCAAGACTCACTTCTCTAAAACAAACCATCAAGACAAAAATTTCCAAGCAATAATTGCAAGAACATACATATATAATAAGAGAATATTAGTATACAAATGGATGTGGTAGCAAGACTGGCGTCACAAAGTGCAGTGGTGATATTTAGCAAGAGTACGTGCTGCATGTCTCATGCAATTAAACGGCTGTTTTATGAGCAAGGAGTAAGCCCACGATTGTCGAGATCGATCAGGAAATGTACGGTAAAGATATCGAATGGTCTTTTGGCCCGGTTAGGATGTAGCCCTCCAGTTCCGCAGTTTTTGTAGGAGGGAAATTTGTTGGTACGGCTAATACCGTCATGACTCTTCATCTTGATGGGTCATTGAAAAGGTTGCTCAAGGAAGCTGGTGCTTTGTGGCTTTAGTAGTTTAGTTCATCTCATGTGTTCTTGAGAGTATATATATCTTAACTTTGCCCTTTTAAAGCTTCTTCACTTATGCACGGTTAATTAAAGCATATGTGAAGAATTGCTTTGCATTTCGGGTGTTATGTCTGTGTCGAGGTTGATTTAATGTTAACTATGATCCATTTTCGATAGAATCTTTGTTTTCTTTCCACTCTTTAAAATTTGAATGGTAACTATGAAGGGTGAAACTCCGAGGTCAGCATCTCAGCCCTCTATTTTACCCAATGAAATAGACAATCAAACCAAAATGCTTCAACTTCTATAGCACGGAGGAAGTGACGTTGAGGTCAGCATCTCAGCCCTCTAGAGTAAAATCGTCAGATGGTAACCTCTATTTTTATATGGTATATATAATTATATATATACCATATAAAAATACAAAAATATTCTATTTCAAAATTCACTGAACAGGAATTGAACACTTAAAATTTTGATCTCGTAATTTGTAGCGATTTTTCAAAACAATTATAAATTATTAAAACTACTAAAAGTCTCATATTTAAAACTTTGTTATCAGAAGTTTACAAAGTTTGTTATAATAAGATATAGATAATCTTAAAACAATATGATTAATAGATACTCATATTAAAAGATATTATATATCTATGTTATTAGCATTTAAATTTAATTACATCCATACAAATTTATAAAAATGTTAGTTTAGATTTTTTTACCATAAAATAATTGTAAATAAAAAATTGATTGCTTTGATGTATTTACGTTGATTTAATTAAATATGTAATAGTTAATTGTTATCTAATAACATATTTATTTTTGTTAGTTTAATAATATCTAAAAACATAAAATAAATAATAATAAAAATATTTTTTATGTACGTTGTTCATTCCACTCAAGGTGCGAATCCTAGTGAGATAATATTTTTGAACATAAATAATTCAAAGTTACCTAAAATATAAAACACCTTGTCCAGTATTTATATTGGCCGCCCCTACTATCTTGTCTAGACTGCAACTACAGTTCTGAATAAGAAAAGAACATTTTTGTTGATTGGCCCAGCCAGGTCCCATTCTATCCCAATTCTGATAGAAGATATTTGGTTTGGCTCATTCTAATTCCAGTTCAGGTGTGATAGTTAATTGATAGCCATATTTTTGGGGGTTGTCTTTAGGGGGTAAATTGCAATTTTATCATATACCAATTTGCAAATTTACATTTAATAAATAATCATTTTCAAAAATATTTTTAATTTATAATAAAAATAGATTAAATTATTTTTTTTCAAAATATTTATAAAACATTTAGAAATTTAACCCCACCCTCAACACTAAACCCAAAACAATAATCATTAAATTGTAAACTCAAATGTTAATATATTTTTGATAGTGTGTAATTTGTAAAAGTAGTACTTAACTTATGCTATTCTTATCAGTTTCTATGTCTTTATTGACATAAACAAAGAGTTTTCAAGTGATTTGTGGTTAGTTTAGAGTTTATACACATAATAATGATACAAGAAGAAAAGGTATATAAATAATTGGGGGTGATCATTGAGATCTGACTATTCTAATTACTAACAAAGTGAACATGTTGATTCTATACGAGAATGATTAAGTTGTAATCTTAGGTTAAATCATTCTGATATGATATTTTGTTGTATCGTTTATGGTTCCCACCATTATGCTGACGTTGAACCACATCACCCTCCATCCATTGTTTCCTTTTCTAATTAGTAGAAGGGACAAAGAAATAAGAACCGACAATACTTATGTAATTATTATTAAAGCCATTGTTAACTAATAATAATAATAAATGAGTTTCTCTATTTTGTTCTCTGACATATAATGGAGCCTTTTGTCGTTTGGTAAAACAACTAAAATAATAATGGAGCCTATTGTCTTTATTTGTCTTGTTTCTTCTAAATTTTTTCTTCCAAATTCCTCAAATAAATCTTTGAGCATCCTAATGCAAATTCTGTGATGAGAAAGACTATTTTAGATAACCACATACGAAGACTCTTTTTTTTCTCAACAATAGAAGTATTTTTTTTAGAATATCTTCATATATATATATGCTCAATGCTACAAAACTATATAAAATTGCATTGTTTGCACACACATAATCAACAAAACAATGGATCGGATGTTACTTTTCTTATTCTTTTTGTTCCTTCTCGCCATACATATAAACACATAAACACACCCAACTCCACCCACAAACATATATAATATATTACATGTTGTATGTACATTGGGGAGTTTAATCATGACACTAAAACCCTTAGGTGGGGGAACATTCCTATCATTATACACACAAAAGTTCCACAACTAAATTTTATAAAATAAACCAAATATGTGGTAACTAGTTAATGGATGGTGAAAGGGTTGTGAAAGTAATATTATAGTTAATTAATAATCTTGGCAAACTCAAGGACTTCTTGCCTTGGAGCTTGTTGGAGACATAGTGATAACTGTAGTCACCATGATTGTAACTTCTATACTTGCATGGGTTGGTCTCATCATCAACCAACTCACCCATTGGTTCTATTTCAAACCTCATAGTTTGGTGCATAGAATGTCACTATTGTAAGCCTCTCCCTTTCTCTGTTTGTTACTGCCCTATGCTCACACTCTTGTACTTCCCATTAGTTAGCACCTATACTCATATACCAAAACATATAATTAATAATTTTGATGAATAGTGGAATAATTAACTCTGATGGAAATCCATGTAACAGAATACCTCTACTGTATCACCAATGTTGATGACAAGGGCGTTTGGAAGAGTAGTACAGGGACCCAAGTGTTATCCTTGAGGATCTGAAGCCCAACACAACTGTCCTTGCTCTGTGAAGAACCGTTAGAGCACTTCCATCAGAATGTGGGCTAAGTCCGAAGACAAGATCAGGACTTGAACATGGTGGGTAATAGTTCATTCTCACAGCTTGAACTGCTTCCCAAACATTTCCTCAAATCTCTCTTCCTTTAGACCCAAGCTTATTGCTATGTACTTCAACAACCTCTTGCACAATTTCCTTATCTCTTTTGAGTAACCTTCAAGACTTTCACTATAGAAGAAAAATAATTATTTAGTCAAATTTTTATCTTTTTCTAATAAAAAGGTTGAATTAAATAATTGAAAATATATATCACTAAGCTATCTTGGATTAATTTTTAAATCAACCCATATCCACTACAAGTTTTTAAAATTTGAATCATGATTTCGAACATGGATACAGAGTGTATATGACAAATTCTAGTAAAACTATTTGCTTTTGCGCGCCATATGCTCACTAATTTATAACTCCATAGAATATGATGATCATGAAAATTGATCAAAGGTTACTTCAGAAGATTATACAATTGTGTCAACGACTCAAGGGCAAACAGGGTTTTTAGTTGAGAACCTGAACCGGGCCGGTTTTAGAAGGCCAAAGTTTGGGCGTTGCGAATAGAAGGAGGATGAACACCAAGAGCAACATGTTGCACCAATCTAGCTTCTGATCTTCGGAGAAGATGAAAGCTTGACCGTAACCTTGTACGGTCCCTGGCTCCATTGGATACTTCTTCTTCTCCTCCAATGGCCATCTCGAAGAACTCCTTAGCAACTTTCTCTATATCATCCACCACATCCACTTCAATCCCATGATTTATAACCTGTATGTAGTAGTAGGAATAGCCATGATGAGATTCGTTTATAGTTTTTACTTTTAAACGTAAGTCCGGTCAAATGTAATATATTCATATTTATATATTATCCAAGTCCACGGTTTAGCCTAAGAACCCAATAATCACGAAAATAAGAATTGTCGAAATTACCTGAAAAAATCCCCAGTCTTCACATGCTTGTGAGAGCTTAAGAATCTCAAAGAGAAAATCATTATGAGTGTGAGCTTTAGAGAGTTTAGAGAGATCAATAACAGGTAATATGTTGATGAAGGTGAGTCTTAGTGACACTAGGACTCCTCTTTCATTGGCATCTCTTATGAATCTCTCTGGAACTTTGTTTGGTTTTGATTTTATTAATTCTTGAAACATCCTCTATTTTACCAACTCTAATCGAAGGAAAAGGGTAGAGGAGCCATCTTGAAGAAAGTAAACCGAGAAAGAGATTTCAGATTTGATTTATTTTCTGTTTTTTTTTGGAATTTAGCTAAAACAAGTGGGATATTTGCTGTGTGTGAGTCGTGAGAGAGTCTATCTATACTCTATAGAAGAAATACTTGGAGCTCAGTGATGTTTATTATTGTTTGCATGTGTTGTGGTATAATTGAGTGTTGCACGGTTTGTGGAGAGAGTGGGTCCTTTTTGTGCACTTTCGATTTTTTATTCTTTGGTAAAAATAGTTGTAAGCGTATGCCGAAAATAAAAACTGTCTATCCCAAAATCTCTGTCGTCTCAATCTCTCGACTATAATAACTAATTAAAATCCTAAGAAATAACTATCAAATTTCCATTCTGCACATCAACCTCCATCTATTAAAAATGCTAGTATTAATTATATTGTAACCATTAAAAGCTTTAACATAGGGCATGATTAAAGCAGAATACCCTTAGCATGTTTCTTCATTCATTTTTGTTTATTAAAAAAATAAAAAAAATTGAACCAATTGCGGACGCCACTATTAGTAGCTCGCAACAGTTTAAGTAACACCCTAAAGTCGTTTCTTATTTTGCAGTTTTTGGAATCGTTTCTTCTGCCTTTTGCTGGAACCACACACAAAAAGTGATAAGAAACCTTCTTGGATACTGCCTTAATGCTGATCTTAGTTGCCATAATTGACACTTGGGTATAAAGCGTTATAAAAAATGTGCCACCAAGACTATCGGCGTGTATTGAATTAAGAGTTCTTGAGGATTTTATGAGTGTTTTATTATTTGGTGATGAGTTAGAGTTGATTTTTGAAGTGTTGAGTGGTTTTAGGAAAAGTTTTAAAATATAAAAATAAAAATCGTTATGTGAGATTTGGTAGATAATTTCTATGAATCTTAGCAGTTATTTAGTGTGATAATGTTCTAATTTCGTTATCTAAAATTCTCACTCATCGTCACTTTGAGAAACTCTTCCTAGCTTCTCTGTTGGTTTACATTCATATTGCCAAGGTTGTGCATAAACATAGTACGATGTGTTTTCGTATACCTAGTATTCTCTCAAAGAGACTGATGATGATAATATGTTCACATGGGTATTATTAGCACTATGAATATGAATTAGATCGTTACTGTTAACTCGAGAGAAGGATTTGTGAAATGATGCTAAGAAAAAATGATGTTTTTGATTCACGGCTTGCATGATGATACCAAGACAAGTCAATTAGAATCAATCATTCAAAACCTCCATAGCAGATGCGTGCAGATAAATTACCTTTTTGCAATGTTGTTGTGCTTCAAAGAAATGGAGAAGTTTCGACTCTCTTTGTGGCAAGACATCATTTGTAAGACTTTTATTCATTTTATTTATTTATTTCAAGTCGCCCTCTAATACCATTTTTAAGATGTATATATGAAGATTTCTTTTAACTAAAAATGAATGTAAACTCTCCTAGCGAATCATTATCACAAAGAATTTATCTCCTAAATGTTGTTTAATTCGGTGAATAACAGTAGCATTTGTTGATATTGGTTTTATAAATATGTTAAAGCTGCAATAATAGGGGTTGCAAGTGATTTTTATAACTTTTAAAATCCATACTGACATAACATTTGATTGAAATAATATTTTTCAAATCATTAGTTGAACTAACACGTGATTTTAAACCAAAATCGTAAAGTCACTCTTAGAGTTGTTTTATTCAGATACATCCCCTATATTTAATGATATGTTAACCAATGATACAATATAACTAAAATTTTAGTTTTTCTCAAAGAACTAAAACATTTAGCACATTATTCCTAAATAATTTTTTCTTTTTTGTTCTTCTATTGAATCATATCAACTTTGAAGATAGGTTATTTTTTATTCATAATTTATTGATAGCATAGACAATTATATAATCGTTCATGCGTATATAATCTAAATTATAAATAGAAAATAAAAACAATTAAATACATATATAAAGTGGATTTTTTCAAATTGACCTAAACTTGGATTTAAATATAAATTATTACTCCAAATCCAACTTAAATAATTTAAATTTTTTTTAAAAAAATTATGGGGAGAAAAATTTCAAATCGGGTAATTATAAATATTTTTTAAATGATATAAATTAAGATCTAGTAAAAATAATTATTTTTATTATAGATTAGTTGATGTAGTTTTAGTCATGATTTTTTTAGTTTAGGGGTTTGGGGTAACATATGTTATTAATATTATTTTTATTTTAGATTATATTTTGGAATTTTTTTAAAAAAAATAAAATAAATTGCCTATTTGTTTTTAGTTTTGTTTTATATTGAACACTTTAATGTTGAATTTAAGTTTAATGAAGTGTATTTTTTTTGTTATTTATTTTTTGATTGGAAAATTCTATTAAAAATAGGGGGATTTGCTAAAAACAACCTAAAATTCAATCTAACCTAAAAGTGTACTCCCATTTCAATTCATGCAAAAACCAACTACAGGTGGTTGATAAAAGTACTATTTAACCCTTATGACCAAACAAAAAACATAAGTGTATTTTACGTTTCTATCCTTTGTTAGTCTACACGTACAGAAGAAGTCTACATTAAATGTAGACCTCGTACGAAGTTCTATTCACTCGGTAGACTTGTTATGAGTCTACACCATATTTTATCTAATATTTAATTTTTAAAAATGTATAAAAATAATTGTTGTTAATATTTTAACTAATCATTAATATAATGTATATATGAAGTAAAAATAAAATTTTATTAATTTAAACATTTTAGTGGAATATTTGGGTTTGGAGATTTTGGTTATTGGTTCGTAGACATATTATAAAGTCTACATATATGTAGACTTTTTTTTCAGTCTACACACAATTTAACCTACTGGATTTAACAATATAATTTGTATGACAAATAAAACATTTACGGTTTGAGATTTGTGGTTAAGGGGTTCGTAGACATATTATAAGTCTAATATATGTGACCTTTTTCAGTTCTACACACAATTTAACCTAACCGGATTTAACCAATATAATTTGATTGATTCAATAAAACATTTCGGTTTGAGATTTGTGGTTAAGGGTTCGTAGGACATATTATAAGTTACTTACATTGTAGCCTTTTTTTCAGTCTACACACAATTAACTAACGAATTTAACCAATATAATTTTGATGATCAAATAAAAACATTTACGGTTTAGATTTGTTGGTTTAAGGGATTCGTGGACATATTATAAAGTCTACATATATGTAGACCTTTTTTTCATCTACACACAATTTAAACTAGTTATATATATTACGATTTCTCAAGCTTTTTATGGGTTAAATAAATAAAACTTAAACTTCGCCGTATCTCTCTCTAGGCATTTTCGGCGAGATTTCAGTTGATATCGATCATGCAGTTCCCATTTCCGCTTCATCTCACCTGCTCTCCCTCCATACACGTGCGGAGAGTGGAGATGCGGTCTCATATTCTCTGTTGATAAAAGTGGACCGACACTGGTTATCCCATTGGTGTCTTCTTTTTTTTCAGATGCATGTAGCCGTGTACTTCCATCTAAGGTCCAATGTGAACTTGCGATAACGGTCTCATCCCATCTGCATGCTTCCAGTCTATATTTGTGACTTTGAGGTACTCCATGACGCTGTCTGTACTATACATTCTCCTACTTATACGCTTTTTTTTCTAGCCAGCAAAGGACCTGCTCTGTGCTAGTCAAATCTTCCTCCAATGGGTATGTCTCCTCAATTAAGTTCAAATCTCCCTCAATCATACGTATATCTCTCATATTAATCATAACTCTTGTATATATAACTGACTAGAACAAGTGCCCCTCATCACCTTTAGTGTTACATATACCCTCTGTTAGTTTCTTTTGAATTCAGGAATTCTCGTGAGAGACGTGCCCTCGGCCAGTCTTAGATCCATTTTTCTTCATACAAGATTAAACGAGCGAGCATATGCAATCCTTCTCTAATCCATTTCTCTGCTTCTGGTGAGTCTACTTCGTTTTGAAGTGTAAATATGAAGTTTCGATTGTAGACTGAAAATTTTAAAATTTATAGACTGAAACTTTGAATTTGTAGACTCGATATTTTGAATTTGTAGACTAATATTTTGAATTTGTAGACTGAATATAGTATTTGAATTTGTTAACTGATATTGAAATATTCGTATAAACCAGTACCTATATATCTGAGTAATGTTTGTAAATACGAGCGTATAATGAATGAGTAACCAACTAAATGTTTATCGCCCCATATTTGTAGTACACTGATGTTTGAATTTATAATGGACCTTCTCGTTTAGGCTTCGATTATCACATATACATCTGAGCCATCAGACCCCGTGTCATCGTAATCTATTGTGATGTTACAGAAGTATGGACAACTGATGTATAATGTATAATTATTTGGTTTGCTTGTACAACTTATTAGGAAACTATGTCTATGGTGCATGATATAGCTCACAAATTTTGGAGTAAAGTGGCGTGTAAGATATATAGTCATCATAATACGAGCGTCTTGTATACTCTAGAAGTCTCGATCAGAGAACTACTGTGCATGACTTACCATACAGAAGTGTCACACGTGCTGAGATTTATGCGGTTGTATCCCGAAAGAGCGTTAATGTTTATGGAGAATGTTTTCTGATGACCTCCGCTACCAGACAGTGCAATGAGTTGTAAACAAACTATGATTGTGTCATTTTGACTTTCAATGCAAATAGTGGCATTGACACATGTGTAAGTATTAGTCTTCTTTTTGTAGAAGATGCATTTTATCACATAGCTAGCTAAGTACTTCGGAACGAATGTGCGAATTAATAAATGCAAGAAAAGAAAGTAATGATGGGTCGACATTAATGATAACATTGGTCGAAACCATCGATCGATTACCCAAAGGCGGACCATCGATCGACACCATTCCGCATCAATGACTGGATAGAAAAAAAAAACCAAAAGCTCGAGCTTAAACAACTTCCAGCTTGCGACTTAAATATGCTTTCCTCTATGATAATTCTGATCCTCTAATTATTAACGCCAACATGAGTGCGGTGAGGAACTCGCCATTATTACTGAGTAGCTGAGGAAATATCGCTAAGGCTATTGGATACTCCCTCGATCACATTCCAGGAATTTCACCAAACTTATGTATGCATTAGGATACACCTGGATTGATGAACGAAATCATATATCGAACACCAGAGGAGTCTAAATCCTAACTTGAAGGAGTATTAGGAAAAGGACTTATGAAAGTTTTGCGAAGCTAGTGTCATTTACTCAATTTCAGATAGCAAACTGACGTTAGTCTGGTGCATATAGTTTCTAAGAAAAGAGGAATCACATGGTTTGGAAATTGCAAGGATTGAAATAATCTCAATGAGAACTGTAAACGGACAACGATGATGCTGCATCGATTATAGGAAACTGAATGACGCCACCGAAAGGATCATTTTCCCTTAACTTTTCTATATAGATGTTAGAAAAGAGCTCGCAAGCCATCAATACGACTATTCCTGGATGGGTATTCAAGATTTTTCTTAGATCCCATCAACCGGATGACTACATGTCCATATGCGAATGTTTGCATTATCACAGAATGCCCTTTGGCGATTTTGTAACGCTTTGCTACCTTCCAGAGGATGCATGATGTCTATTTTTACAGGCACAACTGAGATTCATTGAAGTTTTCATGAACGATTTCTCTGTATACAGCACCAGAGTTAAAACATGCCTTAACAAACCTCTTCAAAGTGTTAGCCAGGGTGCAAGGACAAAAACTGAGTCCTTAATTGGAAAATGTCATTTTCATGGTCACAGCGAGAATCGTTTTTAGGACACAATTTCAGCAGTCGGTATAGAGGTGAGATAGAGTCAAAATCGAAAGTGATGACAGCTGCCACCACCCACAAAACGTAAAGACTGTTCGAAGTTTTTTAGGACACCAGAGTTGATCCATTAAATATTTCCAGCAAAGTCGCTAGACCCCTTAGCCTTCCTATGCAAAGAAGTCAAATCTGAATTTCACACCCTCAGAAGTTCAAAG
>CAJHQP010011676.1:0-14492 GCA_905132765.1 Moricandia arvensis
AACACTTCCCTAAAGTCTCCAATGAAGGAAGTCACATCTAGCAAGGCAGTAACCTGTTACAGCAAGGAGAAAACAGAAAAACATTCCTGGTTCAGTGAGGAAGATAAAAAGAAGTTATTACAAGTAATGATGGATGTGGAGAAACAACTCAATCAGGCTAAGACCATATGTCCATCCTTAGAAGTACAGAACCAAATGCCATTCACTGATGTCTCAGAACTCAATGATGCAGAACCAGACTCAGCCGCACAATCAGATGTAACTGCACCCACTCAAGAAGCTCAGACAGAAACATCTTTAGTAAAAAGAAAGTTTGGGACAGAACAAGAGTGTTCTCTTTTCTTACCTCAGCCTGAATTTAATTTCAGTACTTCTTGTGATGAACTAAATTTTATTGAACCGGTGCAACCGAGTAGCCTTGTTTTAGTGCCACAGGTTGGAAAAGAAGAATCAGTAGATAGAGAACCAGAGCAATCAACACAAGGAGAAGAGTTGGAACATCAGAACAACTTGCAGTCTAACCCAACTCCTAAACCCTTGTCTCATAACCAGCAAAAGCACTGTAAGGAAGCTAAAGTGGTTAGGTCTATGCCTATAATGTTTGTTAAAGTGAGTACTAAAGACATAAAATGGTGCGATCCTGACCAGCCTCAAACTGAGGGATTTGAAGACCAACTATGAAGCAGCAAGGAGAGTGATCAAGACAAAATCTACTGGGCTGTATATAAGCTTTAATGATCTGATCAGAGAGATAATGGAGCAGAATGTTACATGGATCAAGAAGGATATCTTTGTGTGCAAACTGGACCAGGAGTACATCAAGGACGAGCTGGGCTTTAACATGGACGTGCATAAGGTGTTATTGGCTGAGAAGGGGCCTTATAAGCCCACAAAGAGCAAGGATAAGCCACCATGGGCTATACTTGGTCGAATAGTACTATTTAGTGTATTTGGGCTTTTCTTATTTAAGTAAACCAACTAGGAGTAGTATTTGGGATTTGTAAACCCATTAGGAATAGGATTAGGGTTAGGGTTTTATAAACCAACTAGAAATAGGTTTTGGTTTTCTATTTTCGAATTAGGGTAGGGTTTTCTAGTTAGGGTTTTCTGTTTTGTCTTTATAAAGCCAAAAGCAGCACATATTGTAACTTACACATTCTTTTAATAAAAATCAGAGCTTTTGGCTTTCAAACTCGTCCCTTTGGGGACCTCCTTTCATTGTTCACGTGGTGAACAAGTTTATTTGTCACACAAGGTTGCGTGAGCTTCTGTGATTCATCCTAGACATGAAGCAGGGTTATCTTATGTCTCAGGAGTCGCTAAACAACTCTAGAGCAGTCCATAGCTCTATGGTGAAGATCATCCAACGTCCTGGAGCTTCTCAGGCTCAAGGATCCGCCCATCATCCCTAAAGTGTGACTGGGACGAGGTCTTCCTATCCAAGGCCGCACCATAAAACGTTTTTGTCTTGACAAAGTAAAGGATTTTTGTGTTTCAAATTCTGTTTTTGATAACATGCTTAAATATTTTAAAGAACTGGAACCAGAAAACCTCTTTGATCAAAAACATTTTCAAAATAATAATAACAACATTTCTGGTCATGTTTTGAGTCTTGATCAGTTTCTGAAACATAGCAAGAGCTTTGATCACTTTGAAAACGTTTTAGAGCTTGAGTTGAAACAAACTGATTTCTGTTTTAGAAAGCCTTGTGATTTGTTTTCTAGAACTGAAGAGAAAACTTTTGTTGTGAATTTTCCTAGGCATGATTTGATCACTTATGATTTTTTGCATCCACATATGTCTTGAAAGAACCTAGGAAGTTGCATGAACCGAAATTGCATCATTCTGATGTTAAGTTTGAAATTTTGAAATCTGCAAATATCTCTGAGCTTGAGATTGATTGTTTGTGTGCTGAAAATGTTTATAAACGTGTGGGACTGTTAGTTGATGATATCTTAGTATATAACACGTTCTTTGATAAACTCATTGCACTTCTGAAACTTGAGATAAATGGTTCTAGATGTATTGTTTTGTGCCTTGTTAACATGCTGGTCTACAATACTTTCTTTGACATGATAACCCACTTGACTTGTCCAAAAGAAGCTGAGAAAGGTACAGGTGAAAAGAGGAACTACAATGATCAGAGTATCAGTGATGAGTCCTTGGCTAAGTTGGAGAAGCACCAAGCAAATCTTGAAAGCTGTCTAGCCGCCAGTCTTGACCTAGGACCAGTCCGAGGAACATATCTCAACAACCACAAGTAATTATTCAACAAAATCGAATTCTATGGAAGCTTAACTCATCAGGGTCTCACGTCGAATTGGAATCATGTCCAAATCTTCTCAGGTGAAAGAGTTATGGGTTCTACAAGTCAGGTGATCATATCTATGCGTTGTTTGAATTTTGCTAAGTTTAGAACATCTCAAACCTATCTATGGCGACCCGGTGAGCATGCTAAGGTAAGTGGTAATGTTTTCAATGATTCTTTTATCACTCTTTACACAGATATAATACTTTTGTTTTTATCAAAAGAGCCAAGTATAGATTTCAGGAAAGCTTTGAAGGGTGTAAGGAGAAGCTACAAGCGTAAGGAAGATATGAGGTTCAAACCACCATTTTTGGACCAGGACAAGCACCAAGGCGTCACTTGCTTCATCATCATCAAAGAAGCACCTCCAGATGCAACATACAAGCAAACTTTATGATAAAATTTTATGTGCTAACTTATTGTGTGTCAAAGAGTATGATGCAGGTTTGAGTAATGAATCAGGAATCAAACGGATCATTCCCTTCTACATATCTGAACCAGTCAGCAGCAAAGCCTATCAAAGAGGCTTGCAAGGTAAGTGTAATCTGATTTTAAACTTTGATGTTACAGATTTGGTTCCCTCTAATGCAGGTAAAACAGATTTGAGGACAAATCTTTTTGAAGAGGGAGGGGATGATGTGTTCATGGAAAGCACCAAGGAATATGATGTGAACATGGACCGGATCACTAAGGAGAACAAGGAGAGTCTAGATGAGCCACATGAAATCACAATGCACCAGCAAACTGGTGAAGATGCTCTAGCCATTCCATAAGGTCCCATGACTCGTTCCAGAGTCAAGAAACTTAAGGAGACTGTTGTAGGAATACTCACTTCACATCCACAACAAGAAGAAGGTCTTGGACAAGGTTTGATCCGAGATGTCTTGAACACCATTCAAGCCATCTCTACATCAAGCTGAGTTAGTGTCTAGGCAAGACATTTGGTGCGTCTCTTTTCCTTGCTTTTGGTTTTGTCCCACGAGGTTTTCTGGAGGAAGGTTTTTAACGAGGCCACAACTTGTCTTACACATCAATTAGGCTCTATCTCGGCCCAAGACCAGAAGAAGTATTTACATTTTAAGCTTATGTTATGTTTAAACTATAGTTTTCCTTTTTACTTATTTTCGAAACCCTAGAGAGCATGTTCTCTGGTTTCTTTTTATTTAAAGGGTTCCCTAAACCCTATTGTACTCAAGCAATCAATAAACCACGAGTTTCTTTTCTCTCTTGACGGCTCTCTCTCTCTAGAAGTTGTCGAGTTCTGGTGTGTAATATCCAGAGACCTAAGGGCTTCTTATTTGGTGTGTCATATCAAGATCAGTCGCCTAGGAGTATCAAGAGATCATCCATCCCTCTTGTGTCACCATTCAATCCACAAACCTTGAAGAACTTGAGTCTCTGATTCGTTCTTGCAAGGATCTATCCATCCCCATCAACCAAAGAGCATCCTAGGGGCGCATCACTTCTCATCATAAAACCCTTTGGACTCCACGAATTTAACATCTCTTGATACCAGAACCCTCTTAGTTGCTGGATCATAGCACTTATACCCCTTCTGAGTTGTTGAGTAGCAAATGAACATGGCTCTAGTGCTCTTTTCGTCCAGCTTGCTTCTCTGTTCTCCTGGTAATAAGACATAACACAAACACCCAAAGACTCGCAGATGGTCTATGTGTGGCTTGTTCTTGTTCAACACTTCAAAAGGAGACATATCCTTGAGATTTTTGGTTGGAATCCAGTTGATGAGATAGCAAGCAGTCAGCACAGCATCACTCCAAAAACGTTTTGGGACATTAGCATGGAACATCATTGATCTTGCAACTTCCATCAGATGTCTATTTTTCATTTCAGCAACACCATTCTGTTGGGGTGTGTAAGGACAACTGGTTTGATGTACTATGCCATGCTTTGCCAAATAATCCATGAATGCATGACTTGTGTATTCACCTCCATTGTCTGACTTTAGTACCTTCACAGTAGCATTGAAATAATTAATGACATAGGCATGGAAGTTCACAAAAGCATCAAGCACTCTATCCTTAGAAGGCAGCAATGTGATCCAAGTATACTTGGACTTCTCATCTATAAATGTCACAAAATATTTCTTATTGTCCCTAGACGTTCATGGAGAAGTCCACACATCAGAATGAACTAAGTCAAAGCAATGCTCATATATAGTATCTGATGTTGGAAAGACAGTTCTACAATGCTTCCCTAGGATGCAAGCTTCACATTCCAAGTGGTTAAAAGACATAGTAGGCAGTATCAATTCAAGTGCACGTGTATGAGGATGAACCAATCTAGCATGCCAAATAATACTATCACTCATATCAGAAGCACTACTCAAGCAACTAGAAGAAAAGGGTTTAGAAAGCTCAGTGGTTTGAAGGTGATAGAGCTCATTTCTGCTGTCTCCTTTCCCAATCACTTGCCCGGTTGTAAGATCTTGAAACTCAACCTCATTTGGCCTGAATACCACTTTACAATCCAGATCAAGAGTTGCCTTCTTTACAGAAATCAAATTTGATGTAAACTGAGGCAGATAAAAGGCAGCAGATTCCTTATCAAACCACTTAAGGTTTCCTATCCCTTCTATTGGGATCCTATCACCATTTGCTATCATAACATTCCCTGTAGCACCCTTAATATAACTTATCAAACTCCTATCACAGATCATATGATGGCTTGCTCCAGAATCAACTATGATAGGTTTAGATGCTAAGGGATGTTTACCAGACTTCTTGGTGGTGATTAAAGCCTGAACAGCTGCAATGAAAGTCTTCCATTCACTTCTGGTGATAGGACCATCAGATACTGTCGGCTCATGCCTACTTGATCCCACTTGTTCTTCCTTCAGTTGGCTTATGAAAGCAGAATACATGGACCTGCCTTTAACCATTTGTTGCTCAACCTTCTTGAGCCAGCACCCATCTGAATCATGTCAATGCTGTCTGTTCTTTTTCCAGTATCTTCCCTTGGTTCCTTTACCCTTTGGAAGTCTCTTCAGCCTCCCCTGCTTACTGAGCTTCTCCTTCTCAATACTACAACTCTTCTTATTTTCTTTAAACATATGATGAGCACTTTGTTCCCTCTGAACCAGTGCACATATTGTATCAAAGTCAGGAAGCTTGTCCTCTCTGAGAATGTGCTTGATAAGATGATTATAGGATGAGTTAAGACTGAATAGGAGGCTGAAGACTGCATCTTGTTCCAGTCTTTCTTGTAGAATCTCCGGATCTACTGTACTTGGTCTTAATACTTTTAACTCAGACCATAGGCATCTGAACTTCCCTAGATGCTTGTTGAACTCGTCATCTTCTTGTTTCAGGTCACTGATAACCCTCTTGACTTAAAAGAATCTACCCAGATTGGAGATGTTCCCATAAACTGCTTCAAGACTTTCCCATATCTCCTTGGCGGTTTCACAGTGTATGTATGCCTCCAAGATAGAATCTGAGAGAGACTGCTGGATGATCTCAAGTGCTCTATTGTCTTCTGGGACCCACTTTTCTTCACCCATCAAATTTGTTGTCTTTACATGCTCTTGTTGCTTACTGTGTGGATAAGATGCCAGATGCTTTCCAAGATGCTTCCGGGTCACCTCATCTTCCTCTCTTTTTCCTTTCTTCTTCCTTTCTTATTTCTAGGGTTCTTCTTGCCTTGTGCACCAAGGTACCTCCATGGATGAGTACGGATTAGGTCTGTCCGTACACATTTCCCCCTATTTTTGCACATACCCAATTTATGCTCTAATGGTCGAAAAGTGAAGTTTCGGGTCGGCCCCGTCCGTACAGTCCGTACAGTCCGTACGGCCATACAGTACGGCCGTACAGTACGGACAACCCAAACTTTGCACATCGACCATTTGACTCCAAACTTCACCCAAGCGTTATTCCTTCATTGTAAACCCTTCTCGAAGCTCTTTCTAGCTCAGCATTGCCTTCTGGACCCTCTTTAATATTGAGAAGCTTCAATGATCTGTGAAGATGGAGTCCTTGGTGGTTATTCAAGAAGAAGAAGCAACCAAGGCTGAGAAAGAAGATGGTACTCAATGGAGTTTGTATCTTGGTAATCCGAGCACTTAACCCAACAAGAAGTTGGGTGAAAGGAGGAGAGACCAAGATAAGTATGAGATGAGCTAGATGAGCTCAAGCAGAGTTAGTGGTGTGCAATGAGAGTCGGTCCAGACTTTCACCACAGTGAGCGCCATGATCCAGAGTTCTTTGTGTCCACCACACTGGTTGAGACACAAAGAACTAACTGGCCAATCCCTAGGCCTTGAAGGATCTTACTCTTTTCTTTATGATCCCTAAGGAGGGTTTTCTCTCATAAGGTTTTAATGAGGAGTGACTTCAAGGTTCCAAGCTTGACTTAGGATCACTAGAGTCAAGCTTGAGGGGGAGTGTTAACTTGAAGAGATACAAATGAACAAGAGAGACAGATGAGATGGAGGCAAAGGAGATAGATGGTGTAAAGAGATCTTGTGCAACAAGAATGGAGAAGGCTGTGGGAAGCTAATATGTGCACAAGAGGCTCTAGAACACATTTAGGATGATCAAGAAGGACCTTGGGAAGGTTTGGTGAGAAGAAGGGATCAAATGGTCGAGTTGAGGATGAGGTGTACGGATTGTACGGCCTGTACAGCCTGTACGGATCCGTACGGACAAGACTCAACCCAAATCATATATCCTCGACCATTTGAACATAAAAGAAGTTTTATGTCTTGTGCAAACTTAGGGTGAAATCTGTACGGACCAGCTTGATGATATGTGGCCGTACCACCCTAAGAAAGCACAAGACTTGTGAACCAAGCTTCAAGAAGGTTTAGAGTGGAGAAGCAAAGACTTGGGATCCAAGGGAGGCTTAGGCGTGTAGAAAGATGCTGAGAATATACCATCTGCCAAAAGGAAGAGCAGATCACTTTCCAGAAAGGAAGAACCTTATCCAAAAGGTTATCCACTCACCAAAGGAAGGGGCATGAACCTAGACAGATCTCTGGATAGGCTCAGTGACCATGCTTGCTCATTCTCAGCCAAGCTTCCCTTAGGCGAGCTCCTCTGGTTCCAGGCTGTCCCAAAACGTGTGGAGAGCTCTGTCCACACAATTCAAACCAAGGAGCCTCTTCACTTTGACTCCACATGCTTTGTTGATTATTTTGTAAACCCTAATCTAGCTCTCTCTCTCTATATAATCTGATCTCTGTCGAGTGTAATATTCAAGGGAGTAAGGGGATTTCCCCTCTCCACTTCTAAATGAAAAGCTTAGTGTTCTTGAGTTAGAATCTTTCTTCGTCTACCCCTTTCTATTCTCTCAAATCTCTCAAAGTCTCCTTTAGTCTTTGATTCTTATTCAAGTAAACACAAGCAAAACCAGAACCCTTTCTGTCATGTCCCCGATCCTAGACAGGATCGTTGGGACGGGCCATGGTACAGGAAAATGTACCAGCAAGACCTTAGGGTCTAACCATGAGGTATCATAGTTCGGGAAGCAGGTTAAGTGCATCAGGAAGCTGAGACTTAACCAAGGAAGGTAGGAATGAGCTTAATACAGCTGGAAAGAGTATGGAAGAAGCTCAAAACAGCTCAGGACAGCTTGAGGCAGCTCAACCAAGCTCTGGGTAAGCTTTGGGTAGCTCCGGGAAGCTTGAGGTAGCTGGACAAGAGTTTAGGCAGCTGGAAAATGCGCGGACGAAGCTCGGACCAGCTGGAAGGATCTCAACCAGCTAGGAGTAGCTCAAAGATAGCTCACTCCAGGAAGGTTAGCTAGCTGGAGCTGGTGGACTAGCTCACTCAGCTGGAGCAGCTAGTGGTCAGCTCATCTCAGCTCGGTGAAGTATTATGGTCCGGGCCGGGTGGACGGGTCATGGGCGGTCATGGGTCTTGATTGACCCAGCAAGGGCCCGTGGGTCTTGACAAAAGAACCAGGGTTTCAGGAGGATGAATGGGCCTTTTACAAGGAAGCCCACACGCACAAAAAGAGCAGTTGGGCGGTTTTGGGCAGAAAGGGTGGGAAGGGGCAGTTTGGCTGTTTTGTGCCCCCAATTCGTGCCTGTTCGCCTAGAGACAGTTACCACTCCTTCCCCTATAAATATAAGACCCTCTGCACCGAATTAATCAGTCAGAAACACAAGGCAAACCTCTGCCAAAATCCAGAGAGAAAAGAGAGAAAGAAGAACCGATATTGAAGGCTGAATCTGTGTGAGTGTGGAGGCGTGTGATCTATCCAACCGTGTGAGTTCTGTGAAGATCAAGGCACAGACATGGATACCAGACAAAGGGATCGTGGTAAGGAGAAGGATAAGGATCGTGGCCAGAAGGATCGATCCTCTAAGGTCAGTGGTGTGGATCATGTAAACCAAGGGCAGGGACCATTGTGTGAGAACATGTGGTCTATGATCTATGGAACTCTGATCACGCCCATTTCCGTTTGTCTACATCTTATATCTTCTTCTCCTGATATGTTTATGAGGGTTTGGTTATCAGGACGGCCTTCCCATGGACCAAGCATAAGCCTGGTTCCATTGGACCGTTTATCGGCCAGTTTGGGTTCCATGATCCCAAAACTACTCTATGCATTTTTTTGGCTTGAAATCTTGAGTATAGATGTTTTAGGATTTATAAGAATTATTGGAAAAGACTAGACACCATTTGGACTTGATTTGCTCAAAAACCATATTTTGGTCGTTGGGCTGATTGGGTCGGATCATACGGTCCGGGGCTGTTTCTGGTGAATCCGACCATGGATTCTGTCTAGTTATGATTTATCACGAATTTTCATGAATTTTATTTAGTTTTTGGACGACTTTTGAAAAAGGGTCAGAATTGGTCTAAGATGGTCTTTAGGCGCAGAACCATGCAATTGCTTAGGTTTGTGGTTAGGTTATCGGACGTAATATCATGCTGTTGTGCTTGTGTGGTTTCAGGTAAGGACATGGACCGTGGCAAGGCCAAGGAACCGTGAGGACTCAAGCCGGGATGGATGTGTGTGTGGGTTAAGGGGTAGAAACGTTTTAGTATGAACTTATGTGGTGCGACCTGGATCAGCTTCAAATTTATGCTCTGGAAGCCAATGCACGTCTCAGAAAGACTATGGGCCATAGCACAGCTTAATGGGCTCATTGGAGAGCTTATTGGCCTTATTCATGAGGTATTGGACAGACAGAAGGCTATGGGCCTTGATGAGGCCTTTATAAAGATAGGAGTGACTATGGACTAACATGGACGTCTAGTATGCAGTCTTATTGACCAGGAAATGGATGGAAGGAAGCAGATTGGACATGAAATGGAATGGGAAAACAAGCATGATCGAGAAATGGACTTGTCAAACCGACATGGGCGAGAAATGAGTTGGAAATGGAACATGAAGAACCAGAGCTGGAAATGTATTATCGGGAGTATTTTTATCATCCAAATGAGCTTAAGGAGGTACTTGTTCGTAGCAGAAACAATATGGATTGAGCCCAAGCAAGAGTTGTTCGAAAAAGGCCTTTATCGGCCCAAAAAGTGGAAAGACAAGCCAGCTTGGATTATGATTGGGCCAAGAAGATTAAGCACGTCTAATATGATTTATTTTCAGTTTATTTATGATTTTATTAAGTGTAAACCAAGTAGGATTAGGTTTGGTTATCATAAACCAATTTGCAATAGGATTAGGATATGGTTTTTACTAAACCTACTTGGTTTTGGTTTAGGGTTTTTTTAGGTTAGGATTTCGCTTTCTTCTTTATTATTTATATAACCACGAGCCTCCATGTAAACAATCAACCATTATTCAATAAACTTAAGCTTTGGCTCAGACAAATCGTCTCTTAGGAGACTTCTTTATCCTGTTCACGTTTGTGAGCAGTTTTATATCACACTAAAGAAGAGTTAAACCTTCTATGATCCATCCTAGACATCAAGCAGGACGCCCCTGTGTCTCAGGAGTAGCTAAACATCTTTAGAGTATCTCATAGTTCTAAGGAGAAGACCATCTCCATCATCTATCATCGTCCACACCCCCTTCAAGTGATCCAGGGAGAGACAGCCTATCCAAGGCCGTACCAAGTGGTATCAGAGCCACTTGAAGGTTAGGGTTTGAAGATCTATCCTAGGAGCACGAAATCTATCCAATACCAAGTAGATCTTCCATGTATTCTTTTGGAATCAATAGAAACAATGAGAAGAAGGCTAAGAGCAAAGAAACAAAGGAGTTGTTGCAGAGAAGAGAAAAAGTTTTCCAGATTCCACCCTTCTATGGAGAGTTTGATCCAGATACATACTTAGAATGGAAAAAAGAGATGGATTTAATCTTTAACTGCCATAGACGCACAGCAGAGAAGCAGGTTCAGCTAGCAACTACTGGATTATGTGGATATGCACTTGACTGGTGGTATCAGACAGCTAACACTAGGAGACAATATGGAGAGCAACAAATTTCTTCTTGGTATGAGATGAAGATTGTCATGAAGAAACGGTTTGTAGCCAAGAGGTATGGGCAAAGTGATTTGGAAAGGATGCAAAGCACAGCTAGAGAAGCTAAAGGACGTGCTAGGACATTCAGAGATGAGCTAAAGTCCTACTATAGTCGTGAGGAACAGAGAAAGCTGCAGCTACATGAAGCATATCTTGATGAATTGCAAAGCCCACAGCTCAAGAAACACCTCATGAACATGATAGATCAATCATTCACTGCTGTGATGAAAAACCCACAACACAGGTCAGTCCCACGTTCAGAATCCATAGATGATGAGCTAAGTTGTTGCCAGAAGGAACCAGCAGAGAAGAAAGAAGAAACTGCAGCAAAACAGGGTGAGATAGAACAAGAGTTTGAATCAGAACCAACCACTCTTTGTCAAGCAGAAAAATGGGACACCCATCTGAATCAAGAGGAGATATCATCAGTTATATATGATCACGTGCCTGGTCAAAACCAAGCTGAAGAAGGAGTGCTTAATGGACCACCTAAGGCTCATGAATCTGCAGTTACAACTATGGTTGAAAAAGGTGAAGTCATTGAATATTTTTCTTGTGATCTACTAACCAAACCTTCTTTATGGATTCAGACTACCCTAGTGGAGCATCTGAGGTTTATCAAGGGTCTGCAACAACTTGTTTTCGAACCAGGAGGAAGCTTGTGTTTGCATAAAAGCATTAACAACAATCTGATCCAAATAGCAGTAGCATTGAAGCTTGACTTGAAAGGGTTATTGCATGAACAGAGAGAACCAATGCCCGTTTATGGTTTATCCAAGCTGATATCACGTTTCCAGAAGTCTAAGATCACGGCTTTTGTTTGGTATCAGAGGAGAGAAGCTCAATCAGAAGCAATGAGATCTGAACTAAACAAGGAGCAGAAATTGCTTGCTCTAAGTGTTATTTGTAATGAGCAGAGTCCAGTGAAGCCTCTAGGACGTGTGAAGGATTTACAAATCTTTGTGTTTGAGCCTGGAGGGGAGATAAACGTGCACAAGAGCTTTAACAACACAATGTTCCCAAGAGAAACAAATAAGCTGAGATTCGACCATCTTTTCACCCTTGAAGAGCTGGATTTGAGGACAAATCCTTTTAAAGGAGGAGGGAATGGTGCGACCTGGATCAGCTTCAAATTTATGCTCTGGAAGCCAATGCACGTCTCAGAAAGACTATGGGCCATAGCACAGCTTAATGGGCTCATTGGAGAGCTTATTGGCCTTATTCATGAGGTATTGGACCGACAGAAGGCTATGGGCCTTGATGAGGCCTTTATAAAGATAGGAGTGACTATGGACCAACATGGACGTCTAGTATACAGTCTTATTGACCAGGAAATGGATGGAAGGAAGCAGATTGGACATGAAATGGAATGGGAAAACAAGCATGATCGAGAAATGGACTTGTCAAACCGACATGGGCGAGAAATGAGTTGGAAATGGAACATGAAGAACCAGAGCTGGAAATGTATTATCGGGAGTATTTTTATCATCCAAATGAGCTTAAGGAGGTACTTGTTCGTAGCAGAAACAATATGGATTGAGCCCAAGCAAGAGTTGTTCGAAAAAGGCCTTTATCGGCCCAAAAAGTGGAAAGACAAGCCAGCTTGGATTATGATTGGGCCAAGAAGATTAAGCACGTCTAATATGATTTATTTTCAGTTTATTTATGATTTTATTAAGTGTAAACCAAGTAGGATTAGGTTTGGTTATCATAAACCAATTTGCAATAGGATTAGGATATGGTTTTTACTAAACCTACTTGGTTTTGGTTTAGGGTTTTTTTAGGTTAGGATTTCGCTTTCTTCTTTATTATTTATATAACCACGAGCCTCCATGTAAACAATCAACCATTATTCAATAAACTTAAGCTTTGGCTCAGACAAATCGTCTCTTAGGAGACTTCTTTATCCTGTTCACGTTTGTGAGCAGTTTTATATCACACTAAAGAAGAGTTAAACCTTCTATGATCCATCCTAGACATCAAGCAGGACGCCCCTGTGTCTCAGGAGTAGCTAAACATCTTTAGAGTATCTCATAGTTCTAAGGAGAAGACCATCTCCATCATCTATCATCGTCCACACCCCCTTCAAGTGATCCAGGGAGAGACAGCCTATCCAAGGCCGCACCATTATGATAGCCTATTGTGCAACTTGTATCACATGAATACTTTGTATCACTTTGATTCATATTTATACAACCGGTTTGCCCCTTATTTGATATTGATTCTAACTCTGAATTGAATGAACCTCAGTTTTGTTAAAATGACTTAGAAACTATTTGGCTTAAAAACCGGAATCATCCTTAGTAATGTATAGGTTAAGACTTGGATCTGGTTGGGGTTCAATGGACCAGGATCGGGTCTTACAAGTTGGTATCAGAGCATGCTTGATTCTAGGATTTGGGGGTTATGGGTTGGTTCACACACATCCGGCTGGGTCACACGGTTTGGTCCTAGTTTTTGTGTAACTTAGACTATTTGTTTTGAGGTTCTGGAAGTTCGGTACTTAACGTTTTGTGTTTTTAATGTCTAAGGTTACCAAGAAGTCCAAGGCAAGAAAGGGAAAGGATGCGGCTGAGTCGTCCAGGACCGCAAGTGAGGATGGTGTTAATCCATCCCAAGTGTTACCAACTCGGGAGGAGTTGGGTAACCAGGAACCTGGAGCTCAGCAGGAACCCTTGGACCCTTTGGAAGTCCCTTTGGACGAGGAGGAGCTGCAGCAGCAGCAGGAGCAGGAGGATGGAGCTGAACCATCCACTGAGGGAGCTGGGAACCTAGCTGGTTTAGGCGTGGGAGCTGGCCAGGCTAAGGTGAACCAGGTCCCTGAGGGAGCTGGGAACTTAGCTGGTTTAGGCGTGGAAGCTGGCCGGGCTGAAGTGAACCAGGTCCCTGAGGTAACTGAGCCGTCCATGAAGGAAGTCCTAGATGCGGTAAAGCTGATGGGAACTCAGATCATAGCTCTGACCCGGGTGTTCACTCCACTTGTCAACTCACCAGCTGGTTCAGTGAATCCAGCTAGACCAGCTGATGGGCCAGCTGAGTTACGAGCTGGAAGGCCAGTTGGTGTGAGAGCTGGAACTGGGGTCCGAGCTGGAACTTATGGGAGACTTGGAACTGGACCAGCTAGTGAGGTCCGGGTGCTACCACAAGCTGAAGTGGTTGAGCTGGACTCACCAGCTGGAGGAGCTAAGAAGGTGAACTACCTGAGTGTGTTGGAGCACATTTCCAAGCTGAAGACAAAGCACTTTGCTGGAAGTGTGGATCCTATTGAGGCTGACGAGTGGAGGAGCCGCTTGGTCAGGAACTTCAAGTCTACCAGATATCCTGAGTAATACCAGAAGGACATAGCAGTCCACTTCCTGGAAGGGGATGCACACAATTGGTGGTTAGCCATGGACAAGAGGTCCAATGGGTTAATCACAAGGTTCTCAGACTTTGAGACGGAGTTCAACCGCAAGTACTTTCCAGCTGAAGCATGGGACCGACTAGAGTCTAGGTTCTTGGAGCTGACCCAAGGTCGTGATCAGTACGGGAGTATGAGGAAGAGTTCAACAGGCTCAGGCGCTATGTTGGACGAAAGTTGTAGGGCGACCCGTACGGATTCTGTACGGACCTGTACGGACTTGTACGGACTTGTACGGACTGTACGGATCCGTATGGACCATGGTCGACCCAGAACTTTGATACTCGACCATTTGAAGTGTTTTAGGCTTTGTGCAAAAATAGGGCAAAAG
>CAJHQP010011677.1:0-14492 GCA_905132765.1 Moricandia arvensis
TCTAATCTCTATGAGTTTCAAGCAGCCGTAAACAAATTAGATCTACTGCTTGTTCAAGTTAAAAAAGGTTTATTGCGGATGAAACAGACCAAAGTTGCTCTGATACCACTTGATGCGCCCCTAGGATGCTCTTTGGTTGATTGGGAGGATAGATCCTTGCAAGAACGAATCAGAGACTCAAGTTCTTCAAGGTTTGTGGATTGGATGGTGACACAAGAGGGATGAATGGTCTCTTGATACTCCTAGGCGACTGATCTGGATATCACACACCAAATAAGAAGCCCTTGATCTCTGGATATTACACACCAGAAACTACTCGACAACTTCTAGAGAGAGAGAGCCGTCAAGAGAAGAAAATAACTCGTTGAATAAAGATTGCTTGAGTACAATAGGGTTTGGGGAACCCTTTAAATAAAAGAAACCAGAGAACAGGCTCTTTAGGGTTTCGAAAATAATAAAAAGGAAAACTATAGTTTAAAAATAACATAAGCTTAAAAATGTAATACTTCTGCTAGTCTTGGGCAGAGATAGAGCCTAAGTGATTTGTAAGATAAGTCGTGGCCTCGTTAAAAACCTTCCCCCGGAAAACCTCGTGGGACAAAACCAAAAGCAAGGAAAAGAGCACACACCAAATGTCTTGCCTAGACACTAACTCAGCTTGATGTAGAGATGGCTTGAATGGTGATCAAGACATCTCGGATCAAACCTTGTCCAAGACCTTCTTCTTGTTGTGGATGTGGAGTGAGTAATCCAACAACAGTCTCCTTAAGTTTCCTGACTCTAGAACGAGTCATGGGACCTTCTGGAATGGCTAGAGCATCATCACCAGGCTGCTGGTGCATTGTGGCTTCATGTGGCTCATCTAGACTCTCCTTGTTCTCCTTAGTGATCTGGTCCATGATCACATCAGGAGGAGTGTTGAAATGAGAACACCAAGAAGAGCTGAACCAAGTGGCAGGAGGAGAAGCTCTTCATGTGGTGTAATGTAGGAGCTTGAGTGACACAAGCTACTAACTAAACTCCAAAGATAACAAGGAAGAGCACAAGAGTGAATGTGTGGAGTAAAGTGCCTATCCTAAATGTGAAGGAGAACTTGTGATAATGGAGATAATATGAAGAGGATAAGTAAGATTAAGTGTCTGGTTTAGAATGGACCAGAGAGAATGAGACTTTTTATGAGTATCAAAGAGAGTAAGCAAGATTGCTGAGAGTATAAGTAACTGAGAATGAGAGTTTGGAGAGTATGGAGAGTATTGGAGAGATTGAGTTCGTGAGTAACCAGAGAGAATGGAGAGACTGAGTGAATGAGAGAGTTTAGTGACAAAGTATATGAAGAAAGAGCTCTTCACTCTTCTTAGGAAAATCAGTTACATGAGCTTGCCTTATATAGGCAAATTGCAGCAATTAAAATACTACTACACAAGGGCTTCCTAAACAAATAATATATCAGTGAAACAAGGAGAAAGAGCCAAGAATGGCACGTCCAGAGAGAGAGAGAGATGGTGACAGGAGGTTGGGTGTGGTCTCCATGGTGATAGTGACAGCTCTTGATACAGCCTCGGAAGCAAGGATGGTGAGATGGGCGATGGATTGGTGATTGCCGATAAACCGGTAGAGATGGAGATGAATGATGGATGAGCTACTGTCCCTTCACGTCCAAGATAACCTGAAACAAAGGAAGAACAGTGAGTTTATTAATGATAAAAATAATAACAGAAACTAAAAGAAATAAGGATGGGATGATGGATGGATAAAAGATAGAAGATGATGGATGAAGGTTGATGGCGGATGATGCTGGATAGTTGATTGACTCTCTCAATCCGTGGGTTTTGATTGACTCTCTCAATCAGTGATCTCCTGGACTCTTGAATCTCACAAAGAACCTAAGAAAACCACGAGCTCTATAGACTCCTAATGCTTCTCACAACTTAGAATCTAAAGAACAGTTTTTATGCAAAGAAAACTCTTTGATAAAAAAAGACAAACTGAATATTATTTCTCAAGGATTGAAAGGTGAGTCTAAAATGTACAAATGGGTCTGCTTATATAGTGCACGACCATACACAAAGACCAAACGGTCATATGAAAAAGAAAGGAAACAAAATACACAAAAGGAAACCGATAAACTAGCCGTTGGAGGATTTCTTGGTTCCAATGGCTTTCTTCAAGGGATTTGATTCTGACTTTGTATCTGGACGGTTTGAGGGTGTAGGTAAGATTCCTGGGAACACCTTTAATGTTGGATGCTTGGTCGAAATCTTTGTAGTCTTGGCTTGGAAAGAGATTTTGGGCATTGATGGCAAATAATTCAAAGAATCGCTCCAAAAATGGCAAGTGAAGGCTTGGTTGATCCCGTGGGTTATGGTGAGTGCTGGTGCATATTTGGACTTCTAGATAAGCAAGTAATATCTCCAAAACGTCG
Source organism: Moricandia arvensis (assembly GCA_905132765.1). Lineage (NCBI taxonomy): Eukaryota > Viridiplantae > Streptophyta > Magnoliopsida > Brassicales > Brassicaceae > Moricandia > Moricandia arvensis. The sequence goes on from CAJHQP010011677.1 coordinate 2,423, forward strand.
CAGCTTTGATGGCTTGGTCGTTGGTGACTTATTCCCCAAGGTGTGAATGCATCCGGGTTCCCAAACAATAAGATCCTCCTGATCATGTGGGCTCTGGTGCATGGTAAGAACTCTTCTACTACTCCTGGATCGTTGGATATACTTACCAGATGATTATAAACCTCTCCTGGTCGCCATTGTTTGGTTTGGTTAAGATTGAACCGGTGAGACTCCAAATTAGGCGATTGCAGAACTGGTTTGACCGGTTTAGGGAAATGGGTCATAACTTCATAATTCCGTGGACATTTCTCCTCATTCTGGGCTTGTTGGAAAGCTAAGAAACCCATATTAAATTCTCTGATTGGTTTTGGTTCAGGCCGCTTCTCAATTGGGCTTGAATATTCTTCTAAAGTCATGTACTCGCAGATAGACGGGCTGGGGAACCTCCGGTTTGTAAAATTAATATCTTCTTGGTCCTGATATCTTTGCAGATGATTCCAATAAGGGTTGACTCCTTGTTGAGTGTAGTATTCATGAAAATTGGTTTCATGGAAAAATATCTCCTGGTTTGTGAGATACGCCGTTTTTAATGAACACATATCCTGGCTTGTCCTTTGGCTGGCTGATTGGTGCAACTGGTTGGTCTCTGGTTCAGCTACTGATAGGATGGCCTCATCATACCCTCTCCCTTGAAAAAGTTTTGACCTCGAAACTGGATAACCTGCTCCAACATAGAGAAAGTCAGGTTTCATTCGCTTTTGAGATTCTAGGGTCTTACCTTGGTATTTGATTGGTTTGATCTTTGCTGGCACATCTGGTGGTTCTCCTTTGAGTAGGAACGACATGATTACTCCTCTATTTTGGTAGGGAACTCTGGGGGGTAGTGTTTTATCTTCTGGACCGTCAGGAATCAAGATATTGCTGATGACAACTTCTTGTTCTATTTTGGTATGTAAACACCTTGTGATCTTATGTGGATCATTCATGTGATCATTTGCCCCTGTTCCTGAAATAAACTCAACACTTTTGGCAGGATTCAAGTGTATTATATCTAGGTTTAAAAACCGATAATCAAGAAAATTAAAGTTCAGATTTACCCAAATTGCTTTAGCAAGTTGAAGAATGATTGGCTCTTTGGCAGCATGTGTGCTCTTGATGTTTCTTACATCTTCTTCAACATTTTGTGGACATGTCAGGTGCTGTCCCTGGTTTTCTTGAATCCTCTCAGCATTTTTTGGTCTTCCATCATCTTGCTTTATTCCTGGATCAAAACTCTTTGGCAAAGACAAGTGCATAAATCCAAAATTTGAAAGTTCTAAAGAAAGTAGACTATCACTTGTTTTACTTGGTTCCGGTTTCAATTCCAAGGATGTGCGTCTTATTATCTTTCTAGATGGACAATTTACAGCAAAGTGGCCTCTCTTATGACATCTATAACATGTCTGAAATTTAATATTTTTAGAATTAGAGGACTTACTTTGATTTGATGATGCTGGTGGCTTTAGCAAACCTTGTACCATAGCTTCATCTTTAGGTTGGGGTTGTCCTTTCTCAAGAACAACTTCGGCCTTCTTTCTCCCTGGTGGTAAGGTTCCTTTTGGATATGAGAATTTGTCTGGTACCTTTATCAACTGGAGTGAACCTAGCTGTGAACCCTCTTGCTTCTTTACAGTTTTCTTCTCTATAGCCGGTTCTATCTTTTGTGGGCTGTGATGAGCTTGCTTGCTTCCAGCCTTGAAGCTTTGGGTTGATGTGGGAGTGTAGCCTGCGTGAGAAACACTCATAGGTGACTGATATTCCTGCTCTGGAATTTTCTTCACAAACCCTTTAAGCTGAAATCTTTAGAGAAAAAAACAGAGAATAGGGAGAATAAAGAGAATAGAGAGAATGGAGAGAATACTCAGCTTCTTATTTTCTCATTTTCGTGGCTTTACAAGAGTTTTAAAGACAGATAGAAGAGAGAGAGAGAGAGAGAAACATAAGTGCATGACAGCTGTTTTCCAGCAGATCTAGTTTTGAATTTCAAACTGCCTGAGTCTTCTTAAAGTCTTCTTCCTCTCTTCTCTTGATCTCTTCTTGGTATTAATGTCTTCATGTACTCACTTATTTCAACACTCCCCCTAAAGCTTGACCATGTGGAACAAGTCAAGCTTGGAATGCCATGAGATCTTCCTCATTAAAAACCTTACCAAAGAAAACCTTCTTTAGGGATAAAACCTTGATAAGGAAAAGAGTAAAGACCTCATGACGAGGGGATCAGTTGTTTGGAGTAAGATCAATGAGTCCCAACCTTGAAAGGATGGACTCCATTGTCTTTAATCTCGCAGCCTTGGTGAACACATCCGCAAGTTGATCCTCGCTCCTTGTATAGCATGGCAATGTCACTCCTGAGACAATCATCTGCCTCACCTTATGACAATCAACTTCTATGTGCTTAGTTCTCTCATGGAAGACTGAGTTAGATGCAATATGAATTGCTGCTTGATTATCACAATGTATTGTCATAGGAGAGGTGTGTTCAATCTCCAGATGCTTGAGAATACCTTTGATCCATACCAGCTCATTTGTCAGCTTCAACATAGCTCTATACTCCGCCTCAGCACTTGAGCAGGAGATAACCTTTTGCTTCTTACTCTTCCAAGTAACCAGGTTTCCTCCAACGAATGTACAATACCCAGTAGTTGATTTCCTATCCACTCTATCTCCTGCCCAATCAGCATCACAATACCCAACTACTTCTGTACTGCCATTACATCCCATCCAAACTCCTTGTCCAGGAGTTCCACTCAAGTACCTCAGTATCCTATCAACCATTTTCCAGTGATGGACCTTTGGAGCCTCCATATGCTGACTTACTTGATTCACTGCAAAGCATATATCTGGTCTTGTGATAGTCAAGTATATCAGTTTTCCAACCATCTTCCTGTAAAGTTTAGCATCCTCAAACAGTTGTTTTTCTTCAATCTCCCCCTCAAGTAAAACCTTGTACCCCTCTTCAAGAGGTGTCTTGGCTGTCTTTCCTCCAAGCACGCCAGCTCCCTTTACCATATCTAGAGTATACTTCCTCTGATTCATGAACAGACCCTCCTTAGATCTGCATATCTCAATACCCAAGAAGTACTTCATCTCCCCCAAGTCCTTGATATCAAACACAGACTTGAGAAAGTCTTTAGTGGCTTGAATCCCTGCCTTATCATTCCCTGTGATGATCAGATCATCCACGTACACCAGAATAACAATGATCCCTGAAGGTCCTGTTAAGGTGAAGAGAGTATGGTCTAATTCAGACTTCCTGAAGCCTCTTCCATTCAGAGTAGTGCTTAGCTTCCTATACCATGCCCTTGGTGATTGTTTCAGCCCATATATAGCCTTCTTCAATCTCAAAACATTTCCTGGCTTTACTAGATACTCAAAACCAGGAGGAGGATGCATATATACTTCATCCTCAAGCTCTCCTTGCAAGAAAGCATTCTTCACATCCATCTGCCACAAATCCCACTCCAAATTGGTTGCAACTGATAGGATGATTCGAACTGTATGTAGCTTGGCAACAGGAGCAAATGTGTCAATGTAATCTTCTCCATAGGTTTGTGTAAACCCTCTTGCTACCAATCTGGTCTTCTTCCTATCAACCTTTCCATTTGCCAGATACTTGATTGTGAAGATCCATCTACTAGTCACAGCCTTCTTCCCTTCCGGTAGTTCACTCTCATACCAAGTGTCATTCTTGATCATTGCATCCCTTTCACTGCCCACTGACTCTCTCCATTCCTTGTCCTTCATAGCTTCCTCATAGGATCTTGGAATGTCACTTTCATCCAGATTACACATAAACACCATGTGTTCTTCTGGATACTCTGCAAAGGAACACACAGCTTGAGAAGGATGCTTCACAGCCTGGGCATTGTAGTACACTCTCGTGTTTACCCAGTTGGAAGGATCCTTTCTCTCCCTAGTGCTTCTTCGCAGAGGTTGAACCTCTTCTTGAGTTTCTGTTTCTGGCATCCTATTCTTCAACCTTTCACTCCTCCGCAATGGCTGAACTTGAGTCTGATCCTCTGCTTCTGTATCATTAACCTCCTCTGGGTCATGATATTCTTCCTGCTCATCTTCACTTGACTGAGCCACATCTTGATCATGATGTGCTGAATCCTCTTGGTGCTGCTCTTGCACCTCTTGCACACTTGATTCAGATTCACTCCCCCTCTCATGATCAAGAGGGATTATTCTTTCAGCTTCTCTAACCTGATCAGAAGGAGTGTTCCTTCTTATCTCCTGATTCTGGGACATGTCTATCCCAAGCTTCTCCAATAGGTTCCTCAGATTCACTGCCTTATTCTCTGGTTCATTAGACATATCCTCTAGGTCCTTCCAGTTCTTCTCCTCATAATACCCCTTTGTTTCCATGAACTTCACATCCCTGGATACCAATACTCTCCTTGTTACTGGATCATAGCACTTATATCCTTTTTGGGTTACTGAGTACCCAATGAACATAGCTCTAGTGCTGATGCGCCCCTAGGATGCTCTTTGGTTGATGGGATGGATAGATCCTTGCAAGAACGAATCAGAGACTCAAGTCCTTCAAGGTTTGTGGATTGAATGGTGACACAAGAGGGATGGATGATCTCTTGATACTCCTAGGCGACTAATCTGGATATGACACACCAAATGAGAAGCCCTTAACTCTGGATATTACACACCAGAAACCTTCAACTCGTCAAAGACAAGAGAGAAGAGAGAAAACTAGGTTTTTGATAAAAGATTGCGTGCCTACAATAGGGTTAGGGAAAACCCTTAAATAAAGAAACCAGAGAACATACTCTCTAGGGTTTCAAAAACATTAAAATGGAAACTATAGTTTATAACATAACATAAGCTTTAAAATAAAAGGACTTCTGCTAGTCTTGGGCCGAGATAGGGCCTAAGTGATTTGTAAGACAAGTCGTGGCCTCGTTAAAAACCTTCCTCCGGAAAACCTCGTGGGACAAAACCAAAAGCAAGGAAAAGAGCACACACCAAATGTCTTGCCTAGACACTAACTCAGCTTGATGTAGAGATAGCTTGAATGGTGATCAAGATATCTCGGATCAAACCTTGTCCAAGACTTTTCTTCTTGTTGTGGATGTGAAGTGAGTAATCCTACAACAGTCTCCGTAAGTTTCTTGACTCTGGAACGAGTCATGGGACCTTCTGGAATGGTCAGAGCATCATCACCAGGCTGCTGGTGCATTGTGGCTTCATGTGGCTCATCTAGACTCTCCTTGTTCTCCTTAGTGATCCGGTCCATGATCACATCATACCCTCCCTCTTCAAAAAGATTTGTCCTCAAATCTGTTCCTGCAATAGAGGGGACCAAGTCAGTAACATCAAAGTTTGAAATCAGATTACACTTACCTTGCAAGCCGCTTTGATAGGCATTGCTGCTGACTGGTTCGGATATATAGGAGGCATTGATCCATTTAGTTCCTGATTCATTACTCAAACCAGATACATTGAAACAAAGCAAGTTAGCACATAAAAATTTATCAAAGAGTAATAATCTGATCCCAAATTGTGCTTTGCTCGGTTTTGGTTTGTGTGCTGCGTCTGGTGGTGCTTCTTTGATGAGAATGAAGCCAGTGATGTCTTGGTGCTTATCCTGATCCAAATCAGGTGGCTTGAACCGCTTGTCTTCCACATTCTTGTCCTTTCTCCTTGTATGCTTCCAAGCTTCATCATAATCTGCACATGGCTCTTTTGACAAAAACAAGTGCATCATATCTGTGTAATAGATAAAAGAACTCTTGAAAACATGATCACTTACCTTAGCATGCTCACCTGGTCTCCATAGATAGGTTTGAGATGTTCTAAACTTAGCAAAATTCAAACAAAGCAGAGATAGGATCACCTGACTTGTAGAACCCATAACTCTTTCACCTGAGAAGCTTTGGACATGATTCCAAATCGACGTGATAGCCTGATGAGTTAAGTTTCTAATGTAGTTAGTTTCATGGTCTAAATCGTTTTTGTTGATGAGATATGATCTTATGAATGCTCCTATATCACAGCTGGCGACTAGACAGTTTTCAAGATTTGCTTGTTGTGTCTCCAACTTAGCCAAGGATTCATCATTGATTCTCTGATCTTTATAGTCCCTATTTTCACCTGTACCTTTCTCAGCTTCTTTTGGACAAGTCAAGTGGGTTATCATGTCAAAGAAGGTATTGTAGACCAGTATGTTAACAAGGCACAAAACAATACATCTAGAACCATTTATCTCAAGTTTCAGAAGTGCAATGAGTTTATCAAAGAACGTGTTATATACTAAGATATCATCAACTAACAATCCCACACGTTTATAAACATTTTCAGCACACAAACAATCAATCTCAAGCTCAGAGATATTTGCAGATTTCAAAATTTCAAACCTAAAATCAGAATGATGCAATTTCGGTTCATACAACTTCCTAGGTTCTTTCAAGACATATGTGGATGCAAAACAATCATCAGTGTTCAAATCATGCCTAGGAAAATTCACAACGAAACTCTTCTCTTCAGTTCTAGCAAATGAATCACAAGGTTGTCTAAAACAGAAATCAGTTTGTTTCAACTCAAGCTCTAAAACCTTTTCAAAGTGATCAAAGCTTTTGCTATATTTCAGAAACTGTTGAAGACTCAAAACATGACCAGAAATGTTGTTTTTATTATTTTGAAAATGTTTTTGATCAAAGAGGTTTTCTGGTTCCAGTCCTTTAAAAGATCTAAGCAAGTTATCAAAAACAGAATTTGAAACACAAAAATCTTTTACTTTGTCAAGACCAAAACGTTTAATGTCTTTAGTACTCACTTTAACACACATTATAGGCACAGAACTAACCACTTTAGCTTCCTTACAGTGCTTTTGCTGGTTATGAGACAAGGGTTTAGGAGTTGGGTTAGACTGCAAGCTGTTCTGATGTTCCAACTCTTCTCCTTGTGTTGATTGCTCTGGTTCTCTATCTACCGATTCTTCTTTTGCAACCTGTGAAACTGAAACAAGGCTACTCGGTTGCACCGGTTCAATAAAAGTTAGTTCATCACAAGAAGTACTGAAATTGAATTCAGGCTGAGGTAAGAAAAGAGAACACTCTTGTTCTGTCCCAAACTTTCTTTTTACCAAAGATGTTTCTGTTTGAGCTTCTTGAGTTAGTGCAGTTAAATCTGATTGTGCAGCTGAGTCTGGTTCTTGTTTCTGTGATGAACGTCCAGGGTTGGTCCTCTTGAATTGCTTCTCCACATCCATCATTACTTGTAATAACTTCTTTTTATCTTCCTCACTGAACCAGGAATGTTTTTCTGTTTTATCTTTGCTGTAACAGGCTACTGCCTTGCTAGATGTGACTTCCTTCACTGGAGACTTTAGGGAAGTGTTGCCTTTGGATGCATACTTTTCCCTTAGTAACAACTTTAGGCTCTCCCACGTGGTGATAGTTGGTTCCTTGTAGAACCTGCGATCATCTTCTTCTTGCAACCACCACTTATAAGCGTTTCCTTTGAGTTGAGAAATTGCAAAAGCTAATCTTTCCTTCTTCAATATTCTGTTGTAATGCAGCCACTTGTCCATGGTTCTTTCCCATCCTAGATAGTCACCTTTTCCTGAAAAAGCATAGAGTCGAATATCAGTAAGTGGTTTATAATCAGAACAAAGATCAATTGATTTAGGAGTGAGAGAAGATTGGTGTGGTCTGCTCCATGTGTTGGCTGGTTGCTTGAAGTGTGGCTCTCCACGTCCATTAGCTTGTTGGAGATCCTGTCTAAACTCCTGGCAGAGTTTATCATGGCTGATTCTCATCATCTGTTGCAGCTGAGCATTCATAGCCTTAAGTAACAGCCTTTCATCCTTAGTGAGGACTCCTTTCTGATCTCCTGCCATGGTACCAACGTTGCTTCCTCCTCAGACTCGGTCCCTATTGCTTCCTGCACAAAGGAAAACGAAAATAACCAGTAAAAGGTTTCTAGGTAACAAGACAAGCAAAAAGGAAAAAGGAGAACACGAAATCAAGCTTGTTTTGCAAGACAAAAGCAAAAAGGTTAATTCGGCTAGGTAAAAAGGAACTAGGGTTTCTGATTTCAAGCAAAAAGGAAATTCTTTAAACTTTGTCTAAACTTCTCTAAGGTTTTCTAGCAGCCTAAACAACCTTAATCTACTCGTGTTCAAGGTAATTAAGTTGATTTGCAGAAGAAACAAAGTGATCTAAAGAGACAAGACCTTATGCGGCTAGGGTTTAACAACTAGGGTTTCCGCAAGCAAAAAGGAAAATCTCTTAAACCTTGTCTAATCTCTCTGAATTTCGAGCAGCCCTAAACAGATTAGATCTATTGCTTAATCAAGATAAAAGAGATGAAACACGGATGAACAAAAACAATAAGAGAGAGAACGAGTACTTCCCAACCAAAGTTGCTCTGATACCACTTGATGCGCCCCTAGGATGCTCTTTGGTTGATGGGATGGATAGATCCTTGCAAGAACGAATCAGAGACTCAAGTCCTTCAAGGTTTGTGGATTGAATGGTGACACAAGAGGGATGGATGATCTCTTGATACTCCTAGGCGACTAATCTGGATATGACACACCAAATGAGAAGCCCTTAACTCTGGATATTACACACCAGAAACCTTCAACTCGTCAAAGACAAGAGAGAAGAGAGAAAACTAGGTTTTTGATAAAAGATTGCGTGCCTACAATAGGGTTAGGGAAAACCCTTAAATAAAGAAACCAGAGAACATACTCTCTAGGGTTTCAAAAACATTAAAAATGGAAACTATAGTTTATAACATAACATAAGCTTTAAAATAAAAGGACTTCTGCTAGTCTTGGGCCGAGATAGGGCCTAAGTGATTTGTAAGACAAGTCGTGGCCTCGTTAAAAACCTTCCTCCGGAAAACCTCGTGGGACAAAACCAAAAGCAAGGAAAAGAGCACACACCAAATGTCTTGCCTAGACACTAACTCAGCTTGATGTAGAGATAGCTTGAATGGTGATCAAGATATCTCGGATCAAACCTTGTCCAAGACTTTTCTTCTTGTTGTGGATGTGAAGTGAGTAATCCTACAACAGTCTCCGTAAGTTTCTTGACTCTGGAACGAGTCATGGGACCTTCTGGAATGGTCAGAGCATCATCACCAGGCTGCTGGTGCATTGTGGCTTCATGTGGCTCATCTAGACTCTCCTTGTTCTCCTTAGTGATCCGGTCCATGATCACATCAAGTGCTCTTTGCATCCAGCTTGTTTCTCTGTTCTCCAGGAACCAAGACATAGCATAGACTCCCAAAGACTCTCAGATGATCTATGTAAGGCTTGGTCTTGTTCAACACTTCATATGGAGACAGATTCTTCAGTACCTTGGTTGGGATCCTATTGATGAGATAGCAAGCAGTCTGAACAGCATCACTCCAGAAACGCCTAGGGACATTGGTGTGGTACATCATGGATCTAGCAACCTCCATCAAGTGTCTATTCTTCCTTTCAGCAACCCCATTCTGCTGTGGCGTGTAGGGACAGCTGGTCTGATGCACTATTCCATGCTTATCCATGTGATTCTTGAAGGCATGACTGGTGTATTCACCTCCATTATCAGACCTTAGTACCTTCACAGTAGCATTGTAATGGTTAGTAACATATGCTTAGAAGTTTATAAAGGCATCCAGAACTCTATCCTTAGATGGAAGCAAAGTGATCCAAGTGTATTTAGACTTTTCATCAATGAATGTCACAAAATACTTCTGATTGTCCCTAGACACACATGGGGATGTCCACACGTCAGAGTGAACTAGATCAAAGCAGTTCCCACATATAGTTTCAGATGCTGGGAAAACAGTCCTACAGTGCTTCCCTAATATGCAAGCCTCACACTCTAAATGATTGAATGATAAAGCAGGAAGAATCAGTTCTATTGCTCGAGTATGAGGATGACCCAACCTAGCATGCCAAGTAATGCTTTCAATCCTATCAGTAGCACTACTTAAACAAACAGAGTTAAAGGGTTTAGAGAGCTTAGTTGTGTGAAGGTGGTAGAGCTCATTTTTGACATCTCCTCTACCAATAACTTGTCCAGACTCCAGGTCTTGAAACTCCACCTCATTTGGCCTGAAGACAACTTGACAATTAAGGTACACTGTTGCCCTCTTCACAGATATCAAATTGGATGTAAACCTAGGCAGGTAGAAAGCAGCTGAATCCTTCTCAAACAGTTTCAAGTTTCCTATCCCCTCTATTGGAATCTGATCACCATTGGCTATCTTAACACTTCCTGTAGTGGCTTTAATGTCACTCATCAAGCTCCTATCACTGATCATGTGATGCGTTGCTCCAGAGTCAATGATGATAGGCTTAGTGATCTCTTCATTAGCATTGGACTGTCTGCTGCGCTTCTTGGCAGTGACCAAGGCTTGGATTTCCTTTATGTATCCTTCCCATTCCTTCCTGGTAACGAAACCATCAGCTCCTGTTGTCTCCTGATGTCTCATATCCACTTTCTTCTCCACTGAGCTACCCATGTAGGCAGAGTAAGAGCACTCTCCTCTAATCATCTGTTGCACAGCTTTCTTGGCCATTTTGACCTCCATATCTCCTTTTAACTGACCAGCCTTTCTACTCTTCCTTTGAGTATTTTCCTTCTGATCCAAGTCATGGAAAGTCTCCTCAGCCTTCCCTTCTTGCATCTTGCACCATTCCAAATCAAAGTTTGTTTCTTGTTCTTCTTACACATCTCATGTGTATGCTGAACAATCTTCTGGAGTTCTTCCTTTCTTTTTCTCAGATTGGATCTACTCCCATAAGCTGTTACAATCTCACCCCTTGTACTGATTTCTTGAACAGCTCTTTCTTCATACTTCAGACTCCACGCCTGACCTTCTTCTGTAGCCATTTCTCTTAAAGGTGTCTCCTTTACATGACTTCTCCACAGCATACAGCTTCCAAAAGCTGCCTTTGCCCATCTGGACCAGATTCCACCATTTTCCTCTTCAGTCTTCACTGAAAAAATAGATCTTTGCTTTCTTTCACTGTTGAGACTGATTGTCTTCATCAGAAAGACTTGACCAAACCCAGAACGCCAAAAGCACTCAAGAACACCAAGAACTCTCAAGAACACCAAGAACACTCAAGAAAGAACCCAGATTTTTCGAAAAAAAAAAAAAAACAGATCTGGAAAAGCTTGAGTCTTTATGAAGCTGAAGAACACTCGAGTTTCAAATCCAGGAAAGGTTGAGACTTTGAGATGAATCAACCAGAAAAGACTTTAGATCTAGTGAAAGAAAGCTTCAAACTTCAAACTTTCCTTGAATCTCTAGAAAGTTTCAACCTTTACTGTTAAATGAAGAACACACACCCAGATTATCAGTAACCAGGCTCTGATACCATGAAATCTTTAAAAAAAAAACAGAGAATAGGGAGAATAAAGAGAATAGAGAGAATGGAGAGAATACTCAGCTTCTTATTTTCTCATTTTCGTGGCTTTACAAGAGTTTTAAAGACAGATAGAAGAGAGAGAGAGAGAGAGAGAAACATAAGTGCATGACAGCTGTTTTCCAGCAGATCTAGTTTTGAATTTCAAACTGCCTGAGTCTTCTTAAAGTCTTCTTCCTCTCTTCTCTTGATCTCTTCTTGGTATTAATGTCTTCATGTACTCACTTATTTCAACATAAGCAACTCTGATTTAAAACTCTCCCAAGTATGAGCTGGTTCTTGGTAGTACCATACTGTATACTGCTCTTTGTTCCACCAGTATAGAGCAGGGCCAGTGAGTGTCTTGGTGGCATATGATAGCTTCTCCTCTTCTGGAACGTGGTGACTCTGGAACAAGGTCTCCATTTCTTCCTCCCACTCTAGGTAGTCTTCATCTCTTTGGCCATAACCAGAAAATTTGATGGAGTGCATTTCAAGGTCAGTGACATTTCTTCCGGCCTCACTTCCAACTTCTTCCTCTTCAGCCAAGATAAGTTGGGTTTCTGTAACATTTCTTCCAGCCTCACTTAAGGCTTCCTCTTCTTCAGTCAAGCCATGTGGGGATACCTGGCCCTCAAATCGTGGCCATACTTCCTTGATTCATCCTCACTGATTTGGGAATCA
>CAJHQP010011678.1:0-14483 GCA_905132765.1 Moricandia arvensis
ATGGTATTAGCCTATTTATTACCACTTTTAGGCCATGTTATGAACTCTATTTCAGCGCTTCTATTATGTGTGTCTTGGCTATGTTTTACAGGTCTTTACAGTCCAAGTACGTTTTAGAAGATATATGAGATACTATAGCGGCTTTTGGAGCATTTAGAGGAGAATAATCCGTAGTTGATTCTTTGAGAGAGTTAAGTCGAAGAGTACAGAGTACTGTCATCGATCGTATGGCACTATCTGATTCGACCGACGTTACATGACCACATGATCGATCGATACTGATCACTTAGCCATCGATCGATGACACAATCTGCAGACAGCCGATTTCAAAGCCAAGGTTAGAGACAAGACACAGAAGAATTCAAGTTTACCACTGAAAGAGTTTTGACTCTAGATTTTTAGGAAAGTTTATTATATTTATAACTTTATGTACTGAGAAGGAAGAAGAGAGATTAAGATTACTATACATATGTATACGTACGGCAGACCATTAGGACATATTGTGCTACGGTTCATTGAGATATTCTATTAGTGGTAGAAAGATTCATAAAGTCCTTAGGGAGAGGTTTATATTCTGAAACCCCAGTGTTTTATACTATGCATATATGCAATATTCATGATATCTTTACTTTGATTATGTCTGAGTAGTTAATACATTAACATAGATTACGCGTTTATTAATGGTACTGATGGATTATGCCAAACAATAAAAACTTGTTAGGCGTTATTATTAGATCTGATTAATACGATTTGTGCTCTTATTGCTTGGTTCTAGAGTATGTCACATTAACTAGAACCATCTGATAGATTACGCAGTAATATACTGCACAATGGCAGCAAGCGACAGATCAAAGTGATTGTCAACTAAATCCATACACCAACACGGAATTTATCTGTATGCAGCATCACTCAGTCTGCCTAGATAATAAAATAAAACACTAGACCACGAGATTATGCCATTATAGTTAATCTACGTTAGAACATATATCTATATAGGTACTGATATATGCTTGACTCAGTAATACTCATAGACTCGATCAACCGACACAAGAGCATCAGATGACGGTCATTCCGTGTCAAACAAGCGAGAGCTTGAGACATTGGGACATTAGTCACAATCTATAGATTAGACTCATCACAGCAGAGAGCTGATCGTCTTTATACATTATACCTCATTGAGTTCGTATGATTAATTACGGCCAATTAACTAAGACTCTATCTTCTATAATACCTCACTTTCGAAACCTCTACGCTCTAGCATATTCTTATTCATTACATCTAGTTAGTTTATTAGCATAGTTCCAGTTTATTGTATACAAATATTAGCATATTTTCATATTGCACATCTACACTCTCTACATGAAGAAACTTTCCTTAGAACTGATTAATTTTTATCGATACTGATCACTCTCCAACTATGGTATAGCCTATTTATTTACCAGTTTTAGGCCATGTATGAACTTTATTTAGGTTCTATTAAGTGTGTCTTGGCTATGTTTTAAGGTCTTTAAGGTCCATAGTACGTTTTAGAAATATATGGAGATACTCAGAGCTTTTGGAGCATTTAGAGGAGAATAATCCGTAGTTGATCTTTGAGAGAGTCGAAGTAACAAGACTGTCGTCGATCGATGGCACTATTCCGATTTCGACCTACGTTACATGACCAAGATCGATCGATACTGATCATTGCCATCGATCGATGACCAATTTGCAGACAGCCGATTCAAGCCAAGTTAGAGACAAGACACAAGAATTCAAGTTTAACCACTGAACGAGTTTTGACCTAGATTTTAGGGTTTTTATATTTATACTTATGTTGAGAAGGAAGAGAAGATATAAGATACAATATATATACGTACGGAAGATATGGTGCTAGGTTCTTGAGTATTCTATTTAGGGAGAAGATTCATAAATCCTTAGGGAGATTTATATTGAAACCCAGTGTTTTATCTATGCATTATATTCAAATTATTATTCTTACTTTGATTATGTCTGAGTAGTTATCAACTAGATTTAGGGTTTATTAATGGTACTGATGGATTAGCCAAACAATAAAATTGTTAGGGTTATTATTAGATCTATTAATAGATTTGTGTTTATTGCTTGTGTTCTAGAGTAGCTAACTAGAACCCTGATAATAGGATACTCAGGCGCAAGCGAGATCATGTTGTACTACCGGAATTTATTCTGTTGAGCTAGGTTGCTAGAAATAAATGAGAGTTGATTTAGTTAATCTAGTGAACTTATCTAATTAGGTAATAAAGCTTGACTCAAGAAACCATCGATCGACACAAGAGCATCGATTGACGGTCATTCCGTGTCAACAAGCGAGAGCTGAGACATTGGACTTAGTCAATATATTAGACTCACAGCGAGAGCTGATCGTCTTTTACATATTGTATATTGAGTTCTATGATTAATACCTGTAACTTCTATCTTCTATAATCCACTTTCCGGAAACCCTAGATCTAGCATATTTACATTTACATCTAGTTAGTTTATTAGTATATTTCCATATTTACATTATTAGCCATATTTTCATATTGCATCTACACTCTCTAATAAGGAACATTTCCTTAGACTGATTAATTTTTACCAATATATTTACAATCACATAGCTTAACTTTAGGAATAAGAAATCTTTTGTGTGTCACTGTTGTTTGTGGATTCGATCCCTAAGTACTACACCTGATATCTCTTGCAAGAGTATTATTTTGTGTGTTAGGATTAATGTTAATTTGATAGTTGATTGTTTATTACCAGTTCTAGGCCATGTTATGAAACTCTATTTAGGTTCTATTAAGTGTGTCTTGGCTATGTTTTAAGGTCTTTACAGGTCCAAGTACGTTTTAGAAATATATGGAGATACTCAGAGCTTTTAGAGCATTTAGAGGAGAATAATCCGTAGTTGATCTTGAGAGAGTCGAAGTACAAGACTGTCGTCGATCAATGGCACTATCCTGATTTTGACCGACGTACATGACCATGATCGATCGATACTGATCACTTGCCATCGATCGATGACCAATTTGCAGACAGCCGATTTCAAGCCCCAAGTTAGAGACAAGACACAAGAATTCAAGTTTACCACTGAACGAGTTTTGACCTAGATTTTAGGGTTTTTATATTTATACTTTATGTATGAGAAGGAAGAGAAGATATAAGATACAATATACATATGTATACGTACGGAGACGTATTGTGCTAGGTTCTTGAGTATTCTATTTAGGGAGAAGATTCATAAATCCTTAGGGAGATTTATATTGAAACCCCAGTGTCTTATCTATGCATTATATTCAAATTATTATTCTTACTTTGAATATGTCTGAGTACTTATCAACTAGATTTAGGGTTTATTAATGGTACTGATGGATTAGCCAAACAATAAAATTGTTAGGATTATTATTAGATCTATTAATAGATTTGTGTTTATTGCTTGTGTTCTAGAGTAGCTAACTAGAAACCTGATAATAGGATACTGAGGCGCAAGCGAGATCATGTTGTACTACCGGAATTTATTCTGTTGAGCTAGGTTGCTAGAAATAAATGAGAGTTGATTTAATTAATATAGTGAACTTATCTAATTAGGTAATAAAGCTTCACTCAAGAAACCATCAATCGACACAGGAACATTGGCCATCGATTGACGGTCATTTCGTGTCAACAAGCGAGAGCTGAGACATTGGACTTAGTCAATATATTAGACTCACAGTGAGAGCTGATCGTCTTTTACATTATATATTGAGTTCTATGATTAATACCCTTAACTTCTATCTTCTATAATCAACTTTCCGGAAATCCTAGATCTATTTACATTTACATCTAGTTAGTTTATTAGCATATTTCCATATTTACATTATTAGCATATTTTCTTATTGCATCTACACTCTCTAATAAAGAATATTTCCTTAGACTGATTAATTTTTACCAATATATTTACAATCACCTAGCTTAACTTTAGGAATAAGAAATCTATTGTGTGTCACTGTTGTTTGTGGATTCGATCCCTAAGTACTACACCTGATATCTCTTGGCAAGAGTATTATTTGTGTGTTAGGATTAATGTTAATTTGATAGTTGATTGTTTATTACCAGTTTTTAGGCCATGTTATGAAACTCTATTTAGGTTCTATTAAGTGTGTCTTGGCTATGTTTTAAGGTCTTTACAGGTCCAAGTACGTTTTAGAAATATATGGAGATACTCAGAGCTTTAGAGCATTTAGAGGAGAATAATCCGTAGTTGATCTTTGAGAGAGTCGAAGTACAAGACTGTCGTCGATCAATGGCACTATCCTGATTTTGACCGACGTTACATGACCATGATCGATCGATACTGATCACTTGCCATCGATCGATGACCAATTTGCAGACAGCCGATTTTAAGCCCAAGTTAGAGACAAGACACAAGAATTCAAGTTTACCACTGAACGAGTTTTGACCTAGATTTTAGGGTTTTTATATTTATACTTTATGTATGAGAAGGAAGAGAAGATATAAGATACAATATACATATGTATACGTACGGAGACGTATTGGTGCTAGGTTCTTGAGTATCTATTTAGGGAGAAGATTCATAAATACTTAGGGAGATTTATATTGAAACCCCAATGTTTTATCTATGCATTATATTCAAATTATTATTCTTACTTTGATTATGTCTGAGTAGTTATCAACTAGATTTAGGGTTTATTAATGGTACTGATGGATTAGCCAAAAAATAAAATTGTTAGGTTTATTATTAGATCTATTAATATATTTGTGTTTATTGCTTGTGTTCTAGAGTAGCTAACTAGAACCTTGATAATAGGATACTGAGGCGCAAGGAGATCATGTTGTACTACCGGAATTTATTATGTTGAGCTAGGTTGCTAGAAATAAATGAGAGTTGATTTAGTTAATCTAGTGAACTTATCTAATTAGGTAATAAAGCTTGACTTAAGAAACCATCGATCGACACATGAACATTGCGATCGATTGACGGTCATTCGTGTCAACAAGCGAGAGCTGAGACATTGGACTTAGTCAATATATTAGACTCACAGCGAGAGCTGATCGTCTTTTACATTATATATTGAGTTCTATGATTAATACCCTTAACTTTTATCTTCTATAATCCACTTTCCAGAAACCCTAGATCTAGCATATTTAAATTTACATCTAGTTAGTTTATTAGCATATTTCCATATTTACATTATTAGCATATTTTCATATTGCATCTACACTCTCTTATAAGGAACATTTACTTAGACTGATTAATTTTTACCAATATATATACAATCACCTAGCTTAACTTTAGGAATAAGAAATCTATTGTGTGTCACTGTTGTCTGTGGATTCGATCTCTAAGTACTACACCTGATATCTCTTGGCAAGAGTATTATTTTGTGTGTTAGGATTAATGTTAATTTGATAGTTGATTGTTTATTACCAGTTTAGGCCATGTTATGAACTCTATTTAGGTTCTATTATGTGTGTCTTGGCTATGTTTTAAGGTCTTTACAGGTCCAAGTACGTTTTAGAAATATATGGAGATACTTAGAGCTTTTGGAGCATTTAAAGGAGAATAATCCGTAGTTGATCTTTGAGAGAGTCGAAGTACACGACTGTCGTCGATCGATGGCACTATCCTGATTTTGACCGACGTTACATGACCAAGATCGATCGATACTGATCACTTGCCATTGATCGATGACCAATTTGCAGACAGCCGATTTCAAGCCCAAGTTAGAGACAAGACACAATAATTCAAGTTTACCACTGAACGAGTTTTGACCTAGATTTTAGGGTTTTTATATTTATACTTTATGTATGAGAAGGAAGAGAAGATATAAGATACAATATACATATGTATACGTACGGAGTCGTATGGTGCTAGGTTCTTGAGTATTCTATTTAGGGAGAAGATTCATAAACCTTAGGAGATTTATATTGAAACCCCAGTGTTTTATCTATGCATTATATTCAAATTATTATTCTTACTTTGATTATGTCTGAGTAGTTATCAATTAGATTTAGGGTTTATTAATGTTACTGATGGATTAGCCAAACAATAAAATTGTTAGGGTTATTATTAGATCTATTAATAGATTTGTGTTTATTGCTTGTGTTCTAGAGTAGCTAACTAGAACCCTGATAATAGGATACTGAGGCGCAAGCGAGATCATGTTGTACTACCGGAATTTATTCTGTTGAGCTAGGTTGCTAGAAATAAATGAGAGTTGATTTAGTTAATCTAGTGAATTCATCTAATTAGGTAATAAAGCTTGACTCAAGAAACCATCGATCGACACAGGAACATTGCCATCGATTGACAGTCATTCCATGTCAACAAGCGAGAGCTGAGACATTGGACTTAGTCAATATATTAGACTCACAGCGAGAGCTGATCGTCTTTTACATTATATATTGAGTTCTATGATTAATACCCTTAACTTCTATCTTCTATAATCCACTTTCCGGAAACCCTAGATCTAGCATATTTACATTTACATCTAGTTAGTTTATTAGCATATTTCCATATTTACATTATTAGCATATTTTCATATTGCATCTACACTCTCTAATAAGGAACATTTCCTTAGACTGATTAATTTTTATCGATACTGATCACTCTCCAACTATGGTATTAGCCTATTTATTACCAGTTTTAGGCCATGTTATGAACTCTATTTAGGTTCTATTAAGTGTGTCTTGGCTATGTTTTAAGGTCTTTACAGGTCCAAGTACGTTTTAGAAATATATGGAGATACTCAGAGCTTTTAGAGCATTTAGAGGAGAATAATCCGTAGTTGATCTTTGAGAGAGTCGAAGTACAAGACTGTCGTCGATCAATGGCACTATCCTGATTTTGACCGACGTTACATGACCATGATCGATCGATACTGATCACTTGCCATCGATCGATGACCAATTTGCAGACAGCCGATTTTAAGCCCAAGTTAGAGACAAGACACAAGAATTCAAGTTTACCACTGAACGAGTTTTGACCTAGATTTTAGGGTTTTTATATTTATACTTTATGTATGAGAAGGAAGAGAAGATATAAGATACAATATACATATGTATACGTACGGAGACGTATGGTGCTAGGTTCTTGAGTAATTCTATTTAGGGAGAAAATTCATAAATCTTAAGAGAGATTTATATTGAAACCCCAGTGTTTTATCTATGCATTATATTCAAATTATTATTCTTACTTTGATTATGTCTGAGTAGTTATCAACTAGATTTAGGGTTTATTAATGGTACTGATGGATTAGCCAAACAATAAAATTGTTAGGGTTATTATTAGATCTATTAATAGATTTGTGTTTATTGCTTGTGTTCTAGAGTAACTAACTAGAACCCTGATAATAGGATACTGAGGCGCAAGCGAGATCATGTTGTACTACCAGAATTTATTCTGTTGAGCTAGGTTGCTAGAAATAAATGAGAGTTGATTTAGTTAATCTAGTGAACTTATCTAATTAGGTCATCAGGCTTGACTCAAGAAACCATCGATCGACACAGGAACATTGCCATCGATTGACAGTCATTCCGTGTCAACAAGCAAGAGCTGAGACATTGGACTAGTCAATATATTAGACTCACAGCGAGAGCTGATCGTCTTTCACATTATATATTGAGTTCTATGATTAATACCCTTAACTTCTATCTTCTATAATCCACTTTCCAGAAACCCTAGATCTAGCATATTTACATTTATATCTAGTTAGTTTATTAGCATATTTCCATATTTACATTATTAGCATATTTTCATATTGCATCTACACTCTCTAATAAGGAACATTTCCTTAGACTGATTAATTTTTACCAATATATATACAATCACCTAGCTTAACTTTAGGAATAAGAAATCTATTGTGTGTCACTGTTGTCTGTGGATTCGATCCCTAAGTACTACACCTGATATCTCTTGGTAAGAGTATTATTTTGTGTGTTAGGATTAAGGTTAATTTGATAGTTGATTGTTTAGGATATTTTTACCCTACTAGAACAGTAAACAGCACGCATGTCAAATTTGGCGCCATTGTCGGGGAGCGAGGATCGCCATTAGACTTGATTAATAGGTTTAGTATAGGTTTTATTTTTTGTTTAAGTTACTAACATAAAAGTTTCCTTGTCTTTTAGGTTCATGCAGAGCAGTACCAGGAGCAACAAGGAAAAAGACTTACTTTTCTTAGATCCAACAGCTATTGAACGCACCATCCACAGAGAGAAACGTCTAGCATCGATTGACGACAACCCTTCGACGTCAATAGACACTACTCTTGGAAGAACATAGATCGACACTTCTACTATACCATAGATCGACAGTAACCGGCGAGTAGAGATGGTTACGGTACTTATTTTGGGTAGGGATGGGAATGGAGACCTGCATGACCATAAGGGTTATATGTGTAATGCAGCAGGTCAAAAATTAGATGCGCATGCGGATGTAATCCCTGAGCAATCGATCGATAGAAGAGTTGATCAGGCCTACTCGATTCTATATTAACAAGTCTACGATTCAACCTCGAGAAATCCAGGGGTCAACGGCAAGATAAGACCTGCATACTTTACTCATGTGAGCAAGCACCCCTTTCATGGCCTTCCCCATGAAGATTCCATGGACCAAATTGAAACACTTGAGGATTTTTTCTAGCATCCTGGAGCATGAAGAAACTAAAGACTATCTTCTATGCAAATTATTCAAGTATTCTCTCTCTGTGAATGCACTTGTTTGGCTGAAACTTCTACCACCAGGATCTCTCACTGCCTCGGATGATGTCAAGACTGCGTTTCTGAATAGTTTTTTTGATGATGCAAAGACCGAAGATGATATAGGCACAAAAAGCACCTATCTCAACCCGGCCTCAAGGATATATGGATCAGGGAAACCGGTTGTATGAGAGACTTGAAAATGGGTTTGAAGTTGAAGGAGGTGGATGATGGAATGGATCGAGTTGCTTGTCGCTTGTATAAGAACCAATGGAGGATGGGAAACAACAAATGATCGTATTACCAACTTGTTATCTCACTGGTTGGATGATGGCGTGTAGATGGAGTGTGGATCCAAGTTGCTTGTTCGTATAAACAACTCAACAAGGACTAAGAGATGGTGATGGAAGGAATATATTGTTCTTCACAATCTGATGGATCGAAAGTCACCACAAACTCTATGTAAAGAGCTTGATAAGACAAGATGCTCTCAATGTTTCTTCTCATAGACACGAAAAGACTTAGGGTTTTAGTTGCTACGGCAAACTGACTCATATATTTCATAAATGTTGAATGATACAAGGCTGCTTATAGGGGCTTATATACTCGCCGATGCAGCTATGCCCTTCTAGGGGTCTTTGAAGAAAATATATTACATGACTCAATCTTAGGACCTAATGAAAGCAAAAGACTAAACAATGCCTGGTTTTATTCGAAATGAAATAAAGAAAAGACCCAAAAACCTGCAAGGAAATCAAGTAAATCAAATATTGAAATGAGCTTACCTTACCTACCTTTTTCATGGATTTGAATTTGAATAAGGTAGCTGTTGGGGCTGGAGACGAGCAGAGGAGTGACGCGATGTCGTTTGAAGGCTTGTCTCTTCCCCTTGATACTCACAGTTTCACTTAAGTGGGGAGATGGTAAATACTGAAACCATCTCCTTGTTTGGAATGATAGACCATAGGTTAGTATCATTTCTTGGACCGTCTTGTATAACATAAGATGTGTCTTGTGTAGCTTCTGATACGGAAATGGAGAGCTTATCTAGACGTTTAGTGATGTCTTCTAAGTTGGGGTTGGTGTTGGCCTTGGCAAACAATACTTCAATGCTTCACAGAAACTTGCAATCACCCCCCCCCCCCCCCCCCCCCCCCCCTTGTTTCATGATCTTGTTCTTGGTGCTTGTCTAAGGGTAGGGATGTTGATATCTGGTTCTATGTCCTCATCATTCTCTCCCTCTTGAGAAGGTTCTGACCTCGGAACAGTTTCATCTGCATGAAAATAAGATAGGTGAGATACATTGAAAGTGGAAGACACATTAAACTCACCTGGCAGCTCCAGTTGGTATGCATTTTCATTGATCTTCTTCATAAATTTGAATGGATCGTCTCCTCTAGGAGATAGTTTTCGACTTCCTCTGGTTAGGGAACATCTCTGATCTCATGTGTAACCAAACCCAATCTCATGGCTCAAAGGCAACCTCCTTTCTTTCTTTGTCAGCTTGCTTCTTGGTCAGCTCATTCTTGTGCTCTAAGTTAGTCTTGACCTTCTCATGAATCTTTTTCATTAACTCGGCCTTGGTATCTCCTTCTTGGCTAACCATCTGATATTTATGGGGAATAGGTAAGAGGACCAGAGTTGATGTGGGCTTAAAACCATACACAATCTCAAAAGGTGAGAGCTTAGTAGCAGAGTGGGGAACCGGTTATAAGCAAAATCAATAAAAGGTAGACAAGCAAGCCAATTCCTCAAGTTCTTACCAACTGTGGCTCTTAATAGAGTGGAGAGTGTGCGGTTCACAACTTCAGTTTGTCCATCAGTTTAGGGATGACAGGTTGTTGAGAAAAGCAGCTTAGTGCCCAACTTTCTCCAAAGGGTTCTCCAAAAGTGGCTCAAGAACTTTGTGTCCCGGTCAGAAACAATAGTTCTAGGAATACCTTGAAGCTTTACCACCTCTTTGAAGAATAAATCAGCAGTTTGGGAGGCATCATTGGTCTTGTTGCAAGGAATGAAATGTGCCCAGCTTAGAGAATATGTCTACTACCACAAAGATAGAATCCTTGATCCTGATCTTTGGCAATCCTAGAACAAAATACATGGAAATGTCTACCCAAGGTAGGTCAGGTATAGGTAATGGAATGTATAACCCATGAGGGTGTATCCTCGACTTTTCCTTGAGACAAATGATGCACCTTGAACAGAAATTCTCTACATCTCTTCTCAAGTGTGGCCAGAAGAAATGCTCAGCCACAATACTCAGGGTCTTGTCTCGGCCAAAGTGTCCCATGAGACTTCCACCATGTGCTTCTCTTAAGATTAGATCTCGCATTGATCCTTGTGGGATGCACAGCCTCCTGTCTCTGAAAAGGAACTCATCATGTTGAAAGAAGGACCCAAATGCACCTTGTTTCCACTGTTTGTAGATGTCTCCAAAATCAGGATCCTCTCCATATTGATCCTTGATGTGCTCAAAACCCATAACCTTAGCCTCCATCAATGATAGAAGCGCATGTCTCCTTGATAGGGCATCAGCTACAATGTTCTCTTTTCCCTACTTATACACTATCACATAAGGGAAAGACTCCACAAACTCTAGCCACGATCATGCCTCTTCTTAAAAGTTGTTTGGCCTTCAGATACTTGAGTGTCTCATGGTTAGTGTGGATCACAAACTCCTTGATAAGAGGTAGTTTTGCCAAGTATCTAATGATATCACTAAAGCATACAACTCCTTGTCATAGGTGGGGTAATTGAGAGTTGCTCCATGTAATTTCTCACTGAAGAATGCTACTGGTTTTCCTCCATGAGTTAACACAGCTCTTGTACCTGTTCATGAGGCATCACATTCAATCTCAATTTTTCTATCAAAGTTAGGCAAAACCAAAACAGGAGCATAAGGGCATCCACATCAATGAACCCCTCCCTTGGGGTTCATCTTTTTTTTTTTTATTATTAAATTTTTTTATTTTTCTTTTTGTTTTTTTTAAAAAAAAAAAAAAAAAAGATAGACCAATCGCGGGCCGCCACGTGTCGTGGGGCCCGCGAAACAGTGGTGATACGGGTTCACCAGAGAGAACCCCAGAGCTACGGGTTCATCACTGTTCATCTAAAAACTGTGTGAACCCCCCTTATGAACCCCTTATAAACCTTCAATGTACTTGCTCTTAGTTAAACTATCTTTAAGCTTTTGGAAAGCTTCTTCCTTTTCAGTTCCCCATTTAAAAGCTACATCCTTCTTGATTACTGATGTTAATGGGGCTGCAATGGTGCTGAAATCTTTGACAAATCTCCTATAAAATCTTGCCAAGCCATGGAAATTTCTCACATGGCCGATTGTTGTTGGAGTAGGCCAATCTTGCACTGCCTTGAACTTCTCTTCATCTACCTTTTGTCCCTGTGAACCAACAACAAAACCTATGAAGACTAATTGATCAGTGCAAAAGGTACACTTCTTAAGGTTAGCATATAGATGTTTTAAGCGCAATGTTTCTAAAACATTTTCAAGATGTTTAAGATGATCTTCTAAGCTGGTGCTATAGATTAAGATGTCATCAAAGTAAACAACAACAAACTTACATATGTATTCCCTTAAGACATGGTTCATGAGGTGCATGAAACTGCTAGGAGCATTGGTGAGACCAAATGGCATGACAAGCCATTCATAGAGGCCCCTCTTGGTTTTGAAGGCAGTTTTCCATTCATCACCTTCCTTCATTCTAACCTGATGATAATTACTCTTCAAGTCAATTTTGAAAAGATAGTGGCACCACTTAGTTCATCTAACATGTCATCAAGCCTTGGTATTGGGTGTCTATACTTGATGGTTATGTTTTTGATGGCACAGCAGTCAACACACATCCTCCAAGTTCCATCGTTCTTTGGTATTAAGTGAACAGGGACCGCACAAGGACTCAGACTCTCTCGGATATACCCCTTGTCCATCAAGTCTTGCACTAGCTTTTCCAATCCTTTGGCCTCTTCAGGATTCACTCTATAGTCTGGCCGGTTTGGTAATGGATCTCCTTGAATGAGATCTATTTGGTGCTCTATTCCCCTAATAGGTGACAAACCAGTGGGTATCTCTTCTGGAAATAAGTCTTGGTACTTCTCAATTAGCTGAACTATAGCTGGGGAAAGTTCTTGATCTTCATAACCTGTCAATAAACCTTCCATAAAGATCATTAGTAGCACCTGTGTTTTGCATTCATGATTTTAAAACTTGTTGGGAAGTAATGTATAGATTATTTATACTTGCCTTGTTACCTTTGTCCATCTCCTTTTGCATGTCTAGGACTTGTTGTGGAGTTAAAGGAGCAAGGTTGTGCTTGCGGTTGTTTTGAGTGAAGCTGTAATAGTTGGTGCGCCCATTGTGAATTGTCTCCTTGTCAAATTGCCAAGGTCTACCTAGCAAAAGGTGTTCAGCTTGCATAGGAACAACATCACAAGTCACCTGATCAACATATCTGCCTATGCTGAATGGAACCACCACTTGATCACCAATCTTCAACTCAGTTTCATCATTTAACCACTTGAGTCTATACGGCTTTGGTTGCTTTGTCTTCTTGAGACCTAGCTTATCGACCAAGTACTTGCTAGCAACATTAGTGCAAGAGCCACCATCAATGATCAGACTGCATACCTTAGAATCTATAGTGCATCTGGTATGGAAAATAATTTCCATCTGGATATTTTCTGGCTCAAACATAGCACTTAATGCTCTCCTGGTTACAAGTATCTCTTCCTCATCTCGATAATCAGTGATCTCTTCATCAGTAAGAGCCGTTTCTTCTTCAGCCTCATCTTGAGTTTCATATCCTCCATCTTCTCTGAGGATCATGACTCTCTGGTTAGGACAGTCTCGATTATAGTGACATTTTTCTTGGCACTTGTAGCAAGTAATGTCATTGTTTCTAGGTGAAGTAGACTTCCCCTGATCAGTCTTGTTGTTCTTGGAAATCTCTGGTGCTGCACTCTTCTTGAACTGGTTTTCTACCTCAATGGACTTGCCTCTATCATTGCTTCTTTGTGCTGGTGGAGTCCAAGTACTCTTACTTCTACTAGTGGATATGGTCTTACTCTTAATGTGTTGTCTTAATGTGTTGCTCTGCTTGGATAGCATAATGCCAACAAATCATGGAAATGCTCATAGTTCTGTCTCTCCACCTTTCTTGCAATCTGGTCTTGCAAACCATCAAAGAATTGTGCCATCAAAGTCTCCTAAGAGTCTTGCACTTCCAAACGGTTCCTGACTGAATCGAACTTCTCATAGTATTCTTCAACTGACTTGGTTCCTTGAGTGAGATTCATGAACCTCTTTCGTAAGTCTCGGTAGTAGTAGCTTGGCACATATCTCTTCCTCAGTAAGGCTCTCATGTCATCCCAAAGAACAATGGGATTGTTGGAATGAAGAAGGAAGAAGCACCAGTTGAGAGTGAAGGTCACTTGTACAAAGATTGTGCAAAGATAATGATGTGCAAAGTTTGTACAAAAAGATTATCTTGCACAAGATTTGCACAAGAAAGATAAGAATGTGCAAAGTTCGGGTCAGCCTCAAAACACCCAAAGATCAATGTGAACAAGGGTTGAAGATAATCTTTGGTGCAAAGTTTGTGCAAAAGAATCAAGACCAATGTGCATAGTCCGGGTTCTTCTTATCTCGTCCAAGAAAGAAGAAGAAGAAAAAGAAGGTGTTGGCGCCAAGACTCTCGGTTTGAATTCAAACCGAGATCACATGTCCATTTGACCAAAGAGCTGTTGGGACCTATCCTTATCACGCCTCA
>CAJHQP010011679.1:0-14482 GCA_905132765.1 Moricandia arvensis
AACACTCTATTTACCATACTTCCCATAACACAAAAGATTAATGGCGATATTACAATTGTTTGTCACATAATGATATACTACGCTAAGTTTCGATATGATGAAAACTTTTTGGTGAAGAGAGTGTGGGGGAAAACGTAGGCTCGGTTAAAACACGGTCAACTAAGCGAGCTCGTGTTGCAATTTATAACAAGGCCGCATTATTGGAAACACTTGTGATTAAAGAGGCGGCTAAGCATAAACTATCTGCTTTAAAATAAAACTTAACTGTATTATATTTGCTGTATCTTTGTACAATGTTTTCAATATAGAACCCATTCATCAGGAAACCACGTACTTAGTATTCTTGTTAGTATCATCTAACTTTAAGATTCTGATGCAAACCGATCGATGTCATTTTGATGCCTAAACCCATCAAGCCACATGGTCCTATGTCCGAAACTTCTAAGTCAACCGATATATCTCTTGAGGGTAGGGTCCAACTCGGTTCAGTCACGTATCAAGGAGACCAGAAACGGAAACAATGGGAACTGGTGTCTTAAAGGTAGCCTGGCCTCTTGTCAGGATTAATTTCGCCACAAGAGAAGAGTCAAAGCCAAACATGACTCTCTGCTTACTGGTACAATCCTTTGAATCCAATTACAGCTTGTCACGTGTTCTTCTAGTCATCGTCCAGTCGTTTTCCCTTGTGTCTGTAAGATGAGATTCCTTCTCCATGGTTGCAGTAAATAATGTCATACTATAACAGGTAAAGGAAATTTGTGTTCATCAATCACTAAAATAATTATTAAAGTTTTTTAAAAATAAATTGGTGCATATTAACATATACAATACTTTTTATTAAACTAGCCATAAATTAACTATTAACATTCAAAAGACATTCTCCTTATTTCATAATAAAAACTACAAAATTATATAATATAATTAAATATATATAACAATTAATAATTTTGAATAATAAAAATTTGATAAAAATTTATATATCTTACATAATTTTTATTTAATTTATTTTATAAATAAAATTAAACAATGGCATTAATCATATAATAGAAATTTAGGTTCTTTTGTATCTATTATAGTTTGAATTTTTTTAAACAACTATAAACTATTAAAATATTATAATTTCACCCTTAAAATTTTGTGATCAAGTTTTAATTTTTTTTATAACAAGTTAAATTGATCATAAAATCACATGAGTATAAACTCTCATTTAAATTAAACTATATATCATATAAAATATTAAAAATTAGCTTAAAATTTTGCATTGAACAAGTATTAAAAAATTAGTATTTTAATTTTAAAATTTTCATTAAATTTTAAAAACAATTATAAATTACTAGAACTATTTAAAGTAGCACATTGAAAATTCTGTTCTGAGTGGGTTAATTTTTTTATTATAAAAGATAAAGATAATGATAAAATCATATAAGTTGAAGCATTAATATTTAATAAATAACTATATTAAAAATATATTATACATCTATGTCAATAATATTTAAATCTATAAAAGAAGTTATTCTCCTTTAAATTTAACTAGGATAAGACCTGCGCTTTGCGCAGAGTGAAATATTTATTAAAAATTTATATTTTTATACGGTAAAATCTGATTATTTTTGCAGATCCGTAAGGATCTGATTTGGTTTGGTTCGGATCGAATTTTTACGGGTCTGGTTCGGCTTGATTCTTATGTACTTTAATTTTTTCAAAAAAATTTAAAAGCGATTGTTGCTATGATATATAGTTATGAAACTATGTGACAAACGTTATATATTAGTCTCACATAAAATTATTTCTTCATATGATCTTATATTCATTGTATCTTAATATAAAAAAAATTAAACCTTAATCATTAATATTAATGTGAGATTTTTAACAATTTTAGTAATTTACACTCGTTTTGAAAAATTCAAAATAATATATACAAAAAATCTAGATTTTTATTATATGAATTAATGTAATTATGTAATTTGTTTTAATAATAAAGAAATAAACAAAAATGATAAAAAATACATATTGTTATCAAATCTTTATTATTTAAAATCATTAATTACTATATATATTTTAACCACATTAGGAAATTCTGTAGGTTTATTTAAGGAAAGTCTGAGAAACAATAAAAATATGCGACCAACTATAGCCTACAAATATTATTTTGCTAGAGAGTATAATTTTTAGACTATTATTGTTGCTATGATATAATTTTTAGGATAAGACTTGCACCTTGCGCAGGGTGAAATATTTATTAAAAATTTATATTTTTATACTGTAAAATCTGATTATTTTTGCAGATCTTTACGGATCTGATTTGGTTTGGTTCGGATCGAATCTTTACGGGTCTGGTTCGGGTTGATTCTTATGTACTTTAATTTTTTCAAAAAAAATTAAAAGCGATTGTTGCTATGATATATAGTTATGAAACTATGTGACAAACGTTATATATTAGTCTCACATAAAATTATTTCTTCATATGATCTTATATTCATTGTATCTTAATATAAAAAAAATTAAACCTTAATCATAAATATTAATGTGAGATTTTTAACAATTTTAGTAATTTACACTCGTTTTGAAAAATTCAAAATACAACATATACAAAAAATCTAGATTTTTATTATATGATTAATGTAATTATGTAATTTGTTTTAATAATAAAGAAATAAACAAAAATGATAAAAAATACATATTGTTATCAAATCTTTATTATTTAAAATCATTAATTACTATATATATTTTAACCACATTAGGAAATTTCGTAGGTTTTATTTAAGGAAAGTCTGAGAAACAATAAAAATATGCGACCAACTATAGCCTACAAATATTATTTTGCTAGAGAGTATAATTTTTAGACTATTATTGTTGCTATGATATAATTTTTAGGATAAGACTTGCACCTTGCGCAGGGTGAAATATTTATTAAAAATTTATATTTTTATACTGTAAAATCTGATTATTTTTGCAGATCTTTACGGATCTGATTTGGTTTGGTTCGGATCGAATCTTTACGGGTCTGGTTCGGGTTGATTCTTATGTACTTTAATTTTTTCAAAAAAAAATAAAAGTGATTGTTGCTAGGATATATAGTTATGAAACTATGTGACAAACGTTATATATTAGTCTCACATAAAATGATTTCTTCATATGATCTTATATTCATTGTATCTTAATATAAAAAAATTAAACTTAATCATAAATATTAATGTGAGATTTTTAACAATTTTAGTAATTTACACTCGTTTTGAAAAATTCAAAATACAACATATAAAAAAATCTAGATTTTTATTATATGATTAATGTAATTATGTAATTTTTTTAATAATAAAGAAATAAACAAAAATGATAAAAAAATACATATTGTTATCAAATCTTTATTATTTAAAATCATTAATTACTATATATATTTTAACCACATTAGGAAATTTCGTAGGTTTTATATAAGGAAAGTCTGAGAAACAATAAAAATATGCGACCAACTATAGCCTACAAATATTATTTTGCTAGAGAGTATAATTTTTAGACTATAGTTTATATAAAGTGCTCTAGAATTCTTGAAATATGATTTAGAAGGCATACACAAGTGTCACATAGGATTGGGTTATTTTTTAATTAGTACAAACTTGAGGTTACATCTTTTTAAATGATCAACAATTAATATATAGGGATAAGTCTGGTCCAGTCTGTCCTTCCTGGATATCTCACCTCCTTTATGCATTCCTTTCCATTTTTCTAAAACATGTATTGAAAATATTTATAAGAAAACTAAGTAAATATACGGCTACAAAATACTTGTTATTTAAACCAAAACATGATGTGGTTTCTGATTCTATTAAAATAAGTTTAGGTTTGTTTTATTTTATACTCTCCAGTTTACGTCGTCATAATTGTAAAATTGGGGAACACGCTTTGTTGACATGGAGATATCATAGACGTGTTATCTTTATTGACCTATTGTTTTCGAATAAGGTATCGATGAACTAGTTTTTGTGTTTCATGAATGATTATTTTGTTGGAGATAAGCCTCAATAGCTTGGAGTCTAAGTTTCCTATAACAAGTTGGTTTAGGAAATAATGTTTAGTGCAATCCTTATAGAATTAGGAGTTATCTAATACTATAGGAAATAGGAGTTATTCTAGCACTATATATATCATTGATGAGTTGTGTCAATGATAAGAAGTAGAAGGCAATAGAATAGATTGAAGTGTTTAGTTTTGAGTTATTTTCTAAACATAATAAAGAGAGTTATTCTTTATACAAGTTCGTGTTGTGTTCAAGCTGAGTTTCGTGGTTAAACACAAACACGTTTCTGTTCCTTTTATTTGGTATCAGAGCTTAAGTTGAAGCTTTTATTTGGTATCAGAGCACAAGGTTTTGATCGATCGTTTGTTAGTAAGAAAACCGAGCTATGGGAGATCTTACAACAACCACACGTCAAAAGGAGTTTGACAAAACGATCTCGATCCAGTGTCCTATGCTTACCTCTATGAATTACACCGTATGGTCAATGAGGATGAAAGTTCTGTTACGGATTCATAAGGTTTGGGAAGCTGTCCAACCTGGAACAGATGAATCGAACAAGAACGATATCGCAACAGCGTTGCTATTCCAGTCCATTCCGGAGAATCTTATACTGCAAGTTGGCGAACAAGACTCACCGTTAAAGATATGGGAGGCGATAAGCAAGCGATATCAAGGGGCCTGAGCGTGTCAAGGAGGCACGACTACAAACCCTTATGTCAGAGTTTGAAAGAATTAAGATGAATTCTTCAGACACAATAGATAACTTTGCTGGAAAGTTATCAGAATTAGCAGCAAAGCTGCATCCCTAGGAGAAACCATCGAAGAAAGCAAGCTCGTTAAGAAGTTTCTAAACAGTCTACCTAGAAGCAAATACATCCATATTATTGCCTCTCTCGAGCAAGTCCTTGATCTGAAGATGACAGGATTCGAAAGAAATCATAGGAAGACTCAAGGCCTATGAGGAACGTATTAGAGAGGAGGAGAACTATGGAGAACCGCAAGGAAAGTTGTTACTTGCAAGCTCAGAACAACATAGTTCTACAGCAGGTAGAGGATATAGAGGTCGTGGTAGAGGAGGCAGAGGATACAGAGGACGTGGTAGAGGAAGATACAACTCACAAGAACGTTCTACAAATCACTCTCTCCAATCGAAAGATAAGAAAGAAAAAATCACCTCTAATTTGCTTTCGATGTGATAAACCTGGACATTGGGCTTCAACATGTCCAGAAAGATTACAAAAGTTAGAAGAGGCAAATAAAACAGAAACAGAAGAAGCTGATCCAACCCTCTATATGCACGAAATTGTATTCTTGAATGAAGAGAATATCATTCCAAAGAATTACGTGAACCCTAAGGATGAAGATGGAATATGGTACCTCGACAATGGAGCAAGCAATCATATGACCGGAACAAGCAATACTTCTCGGAGCTCAACCAAAATATAAAAGGTAAAGTTAAGTTCGGAGATGGATCATGCATTGAAATAGGAGGGAAAGGATCAATTTTATTTCAAAGCAAAACGGATGAACAACAACTCGTCACAGATATCTACTACATCCCCGAGCTTAAGAGAAATATTCTGAGTCTAGGACAAGCTACGGAAGCTGGTTGCGATGTCAGAATGAGACAAGATTACTTGACTCTACATGATCCAAGTGGAAGACTCTTGGTGAAAGTTATACGGTCGTCCAACAGACTTTACAAGATTGGTCTGAGGATTGGAAAACCGATATGCTTGCACACAAGAACTGACGATGGGAATTGGAAGTGGCACACAAGGTTGGGACATATAAACTTCAAGACGTTGAAAGCTATGTCCAACCAGAGGGTGGTCTACGGCTTACCAGAGATCAGAGAAGAGAAGAAGATGTGTGAATCGTGTTTGGTCGACAAACAAACACGTCAAGCGTTTTCAAAGGCTACCATGTACGAGCATCCAAACCACTTGAGCTTCTTCATGCAGACTTATGTGGTCCGATAACACCACCAACCATCGCTCATAACAGATACATATTTGTCATCATTGATGACTTCTCAAGATACATGTGGACGATCTTGATGAAGAAAAAAGTGATGCGTTGGTATGTTCAAGACGTTTAAGAGTCTGATAGAGAAGGATCTTGGAGAAGAGATCATTACTCTGAGAACCGATAGAGGAGGTGAATTCACTTCAAAAGAGTTCCAAGAGTACTGTGACAAAAGTGGGATTAGGAGGCATCTCACAGCTCCATACACACCGCAGCAGAACGGCATCGTGGAAAGGAGAAATAGGACGTTGATGGAGATGACAAGAAGCACTCTCAAGGCGATGAAAGTACCAAACTACTTATGGGGAGAAGCAGTGCGTCATGCAACATACGTGATTAACAGGGTGCCTACAAAAGCCCTTGTTAACATGAACTCCATACGAATGTCTTAGAAAGAAGAAAACCGAACCTTGAACACTTGAAGGTTTTCGGTTGTCTAGCTTAACTCGAAGGTTGAAGCAGCAACCTCAAGAAACTAGACGATAGATCACAACCATTAGGTGCATCTTGGAATCGAGCCAGGATCCAAGCATATAGGTTGTATAATCCCTCAACTAGAAGAATCGTTGTAAGCCGAATGTAGCTTTCAATGAGAAAACTAGTTGGAACTGGAAGGGAGATGATGGAGGCAATCCAGGTATGTTTCAAATGACGTGGGGAGACGTTATTGATGAAGGTCATGGACCATACAATGCTGGAAATCCTCAAAACGTGTGTGATGAAGACACAGATACGTCTGACTCTGTTCAACCTCATTCCGAGCTTGAACAAGAACATGATCAAGAGGGAGTAGAAACTGAAGAAGTTGACTATGTTCAACCTCAATTAAGACGATCAGACAGAACAATAAACGTTCTGATTATCTTAATGACTACATACTTCAAGCTTCAGTGGAATGTGAGATTCTACTCTTGTTGATCAACAACGAGCCAATATGTTTCAGAGATGCTAAAGAACACAAGGAGTGGAGACTAGCAGTAAAGAAGAAATTGACTCGATCAACAAAAACAAGACGTGGGTTTTAGTTGATAAACCAAGCGGATAAAGATTATTGGTCTCAAGTGGATTTTCAAGATAAAGAAGAATGCAGATGGTACTATCAACAAATACAAGTCGAGATTAGTGGCTAAAGGATACGTACAAGAATCTGGCATAGACTTTGATGAAGTTTTTGCACCGGTAACTCGCATAGAAACCATACGATTGCTAAGTGCATTAGCAGCATCGAATGGATGGGGAAATTCATCACTTGGACGTCAAAACAGCTTTCTACATGGTGTGTTAAAGGAAGAAGTTTATGTTGAACAACCCGAAGGTTTTGAAGTCAAAGGCGAAGAACACAAAGTCTATAAGCTTACAAAGGCGTTGTATGGCTTAAGACAAGCTCAAGAGCTTGGAACACGAAGTTAGATGAAGTCTTGAAAGGTCTAAACTTCCAAAGATGTGCAAAAGAATCAGCCGTGTATCGCAAGGAAGAGAAAGGAACGCTTCTCATCGTTGCTATTTACGTCGACGATTTGTCGTCACTGGCAATAGTCTCAAAGCCATAAGGATTCAAGAAAAGAATGTCATCTAAGTTTGAAGAGTTGTCAGACCTCGAAAACTCACTATTATCTTGCCGTATTGAAGTGTTTCAAGGGGAAACTGCGAATGAGCTTAAACAAGAAGCTTATGCAAGGAAAATTCTAAGCGAAGCAGTTTGAGATAGTACAATCCGACTCAGATACCTATGGAGTTTGACCGAAACGTCTCAAAGGCATTTACAGAAGAAACAGAGATAGATCCTACGAGCTATAGAAGAATGTCGATGTTAAGGTACTTGTTCACATCACTCGTCCAGACTTAGCTTTCTCTGTTGGAGTCGCAAGCTCACGTATATGCAGAGCCCTCGCAATCACATGGCGAAGATAATGAAGCAGATACTACGATATCTCAAGGAACTTGTCGCATATGGTGAAGTTTAAGCGTGAGATCAAAAGAAATCACTGGATACAGTGATAGTAGTCATAACATCGACCAAGGCGATCGGAAGAGATGCACTACTGGTCATATGTGCTACTATGATCATCACCTATCACGTGTGTGTTCACAAAAGCAAGAGCACAGTGCTTGTCTACGGTGTGAAGCCGAGTTTATGGCAGCAACGAAGCAGCACGACAAGCGATATGCGTTACGTTGATCTGTTAACCGAGAGTACAGGGCTTGACACATCACCAAGTTCTCATAAGACTGATAACATGTCTGCAATTGCACTCACAACAAAACCGGATTGTTCATGTTAAACAAGCATATCATAAGCTTATTCATTCGTACGAGAATCATCGGACAAGAGTCTATCGAAGTACAAACACGTATTCCCGGACAGGTTGAACAAAACGACATTTTTAACTAAACTTGCCGCGACAAGTTACTGAGATGAGAATGATAGAGGGTCAAGACAGTCCAAGACCGAATTTAAAGCATTAGAGGGAGAAGTGAGATAAGCCTCATATCTTGGATCTAATTCCGAATAACAATTCGTTTAGAAAATAATTTTTAGTCAATTCCTTATCTCTGTTCTTCTGTGATATAGAAATTAGGATCATTTATTCCTAATACTATAGGAAATAGAGTAATCTAGCACTATATATATCAGTGATGATGTGACAATCGATAAGATAGTAAAGCAATAGATTATGCATGAAGAGTGTTTAGTTTTGATTCATTTCTCTAAACAAAAAAAGAGAACGTATTCTTTCTATACAACGTATCGGTTGATCAAGCTGAGTGTCTGTAAAACACCCAACATCGATTCTGTGTTCCTCTTGATATTTTCTATCAAGCTTAAGTTAAGCTTTTATATTTATTTACGTAATAACTTCAAAATTAGATTTATTGACAAAAATGCTCGAATAATTTGTCGAATACGTGCCGAAACAAAGAGAACAGACACTATTCCGTAAAATCATATATACATATGTGTTCAAATCCCCCACGTTATATGTTTTGACAATTCCTTGCAGATTACCTAGCTACAATATTACTCTTATCCATAAATAACAGAATGATATTAAAGATAAAATATAACCACACACGAAAGATTACAAGAATAGATTATATTGATCTTACGTTATATAAAAGGTCGCTAAAGCATCGCTTTCAACAACTGTCATGGATAGTTTTATTTTATAACCACAGTTTTGAAACTTATACAGGCATTTTTGAGTAAAAAGTTTGGCGTGGTTATTCATGGAGAAAGTCTCTTAATACATACGGACAATGAACTCAATGATAAAGTATCAAAACAATATTAACTTATCAAAATATACTTACACATATCGAAACATTATATCCGATAAACTAGAGGAAACTTTATTCTATAGACATAATTTCTTAACACTTCCCTTCTATCTATCTATATCATCAATACTCGCCCAAACATGACAAATAACTCTATTCAATAAATCTATCATTTCCAATCCTTTTATTAAATATGTCCATTCTCTATATCTTTGTTAGTATATCTCTATCTATTACTTAGCATAGTTCGACTTGCACCTCGCATCTCAACACTCATGCAGTCAGACTCAATGTGTCTTTCGTTCATGAAAAAACTGGTTGGCAGCAATATATATGCTGACTTACCTATTCACAAAATATCATTTCTCCACTTGACCACTCTTAAAAACACTCCAATGTAGTCTCAATAGCTCTCACCATTTCACTTCCTATATCTATCTATCTATCTATAAGCCTATTGATATCGGAAGCCTCTACTCGCTTTATAGTGCAGAAACATACTGTTCTCTGTCTTCATCAGCGTATCCCCCAAATTTATCAGTAACACCACCAAGCAGATAAATTCTATTCGATGAAAGACATTGAGTCAATCAGAAATCGCCACCAATTTTACTTGAAGCGAGCCTCTGAATGTATCTATATCTTATTATGCCTGACCTAAGTTCCACTTTGAAGTGACAGAAGAAACTTATCACTGCTCCCAATCTCCCTGTCGTAGCTATCTATCTCTATCTATGACAGATATGCACAGCATTAGCAAAGTCTCAACATTTATTAAAATAAACCAGACGACCCACCACACTCGAAACGAAGTGGTTCTATATATGCTGTTATCAGACAATAAGAAATTGCGTCCACCAATAAAAAGGCGTACACCCTTGGAAAGTTATCAGCTTCTGTAAGAAATTATCCAAGGTACTTCTACTGTTTAGCGAAAATATAGCATCAAAAAAGTAACCCACCTTTATCTCTCTATCTCTATATCTATAAAAATACTTGAGCTTACCTGAATCATTCATCGCGAAAAATACAGTCACTTGATCACTACTCCTTAAACTACCAACCACTATCTTGTATATTTATTAGCGAAATATCAAAATCAATCAACAAAATAAGTAACCGCGACATATCATCGCCTTTATAGTAATGACGATGAATAGTTTCTATATATATAGCTGGCTATGTAATATCCTATATCTATATCTATATCTATCTTATACTTTGCAACCATGACATCTTCTGCTGCCCCTTATGGCCATACCAGAGACTGCGAACTTGCACACCAGATTCAGTTGGAATCATCTGTTTATACTGCTCTGTGGTGTCAAGTCTCATAAACTTCATACCTCTAACACCATGAAAATGTCATTCACACATCCATTTTTATATCTCTCTCTATCTCTCTATCTGCAGCAATTTAAACAAAGTCATTATATCTATATGAGTTACCACAGTAGCAAAAGGTCTCTACGCATAGTCCTCTGCTCTCCTCCCCACCTGTCTGTTCCCACACACCACCAGACTGCTTAGGTCTTGCGACGTTACCATCTGAGTTGAATTTCAACTATAAATCCACTGCTGCAAGCGCTTTTCCTGTCGAAGAGGTTAAGATCCCACTTCATTGTTCTTCTATAAGTATTCACAAGACATTCGTACGCCAAACCTCATTCTCCATAGCTTCTTAAACTTCGCGTTCTACCCACAGATACTACGCTAAAAAACACTATGATACGCAGAAAAAATATCATCTGAATATAGTTCTAATGGATAAGGAAACCTGACTCGCTTTTAGAGAATGAAGCCAATGAGATCAGGAAGTATGTTATCGGACGGTCAGCTTTAGGCATTGTACGTACATAATCTTTAGGCGAATAACGCGGTCTATCTGCTTGACCCCTACCCAATCAAATTCGCATGTGTCACAGACTCGACTATGGTATACCTCTGTTCATCAACTTAAATTGCAATGAAGCTCATTCTTCATGAACTCCCCTTCGATCAAAGTATCATCTCAACCGAAGTTATCATCGAGTCAAAACAAGGACTCAGTTTCACTCACTGTAGAATTCATTCTCATCAAATACAACACCACGTGAGATAAAGCAAACCATAATCTGAGAACATACAACGCCATCACTTAATTTCTCTATCTATGACCATGAAATTGCACTTCTATTCTTACTTCCTCTCACCAAACTTGTCTTATCTCGAGGTTACTTACAGCGAAGCACAAAACACCCCAAAACGTTTATGGTAGTATAATGTGGAGACTCCCCATATAAACATTCATAAGGGACTTCCCTGTAAGAACTATAGGTCGTAATCACATGAACCGCCAATACACTTTCCCCCCAAATTTGTAGCTAAATCGACTAACAGTAGAACCTGACACATTCAAAGATGTGTCAGCTTCTTTCAACTTCTCCCATTTTGCTGTGGAAGCTACACAAGAAGTCGTGATGTAGAATACCACTTCTGTGAAGTATCGTGACAAGCATAAAAAACTCGACCCATATCTGATCCAACTATCTTGACAGGTTATAAAACTACCGATGATACCATTGGCCACAAAAATTTGCAACACTGTCGTAGCTCGCTTTTTCAAGCAAAAGTATATCCACACGGGCTCTAAAAATCATCGAACTATCCAGGAAATACGTTCACCGCACGAGAAGGACTTGTAAAACCCCAAAGATCTAACTTTAATCAATCCAAAAAACTTTCAATCTTATTATACTTCATAAAACACTTCTCGGGTGTTTCAACTTAAAACACAACTTCACATTCCACCAAAACTTATCGGATTCTAACACCAACAATAAAAGGGCAAAAAACCTAGACACCAAAGCCAATATCCCAAAACGCCTGTCCACAAAGCATGATCCCAAGCAGCTCTACTACCCCGGACTCCTACGATCGTTTACTCCCCAAACATAAAACACCATTCCTTACTTCACCGGCTCCAAATTCAGCGTCTCGTAAAATCGCTCCTGCAATATGCCAATGTACAGTGAAAAACGCAAAACAACCAGTTTCGGCTTAACATCTGCAACAAGATAATAAATGCAGTGCTGTATTAATGGTAATAACACATTCTCCAAACAATGTCTTTGAACAAACAGAAACAAACCACACATTGTTGCATACCAACCACACCTCCGATCGCGCAAAAGAGACAGGACATTGCCGACATTGTTTACTGATTCAAGAACATGACATCACCAGTCAAGTTGCACGCTCCTGAATCAAGTATTACTTCTCCAGTTATGAACCTTACCGTTCAAATATCAGACTTATGACTTTTTTGTTGCTCAAGTAGCTGAAAGAGTGACGCCCATTGCTCGCAGTGAACAGGAATTGCGAACCAGCGCGAGCTGGACAGTATCTAGAACGAGAGTCTGTGTTGCTGAAGAAAGTCCCTCTCCTCGTGATCCCCGCACAAGTATACTCCTTCTCCTAGAATTTAATCTCTGTTTCCGCCGATCAAGGGTTTAGATTTTAGCTCTCCAATCCACTAAACAGGAAACCAATAATCACCGCCAATCACCTTTGTTTCTAGCCACGGCGCCCACATGAAGAACAATGATCTGTTGAACCACAGGTCAAAAGCAACGCTCCATTTGAAACCAGCAAAGCTTAAAGTAGAATCTTATTGTGTCGCCCTTTGAAAGACGCCAACTACCCCTCTTTGCGTGGCCAGCCAGAACCGAGAATCAAATCGTCTTGTCCCCCTTCTTTCTCACCGAACAACCCCGGCCGGAAGACATAAGGAGGTTTCAGGAAGGGCCTTCCATCGAAATGTTTGTCCACCACCAGGCCAAACTCAACTCCCAGCCAAGTCAAGCGAAAACACGAAGAACGATTACACGGGCTATTCTTTTGCACATCTTGGAAGTTTATAGACCTTTCAAGACTTCAGTATCTAACCTTCGTGTTCCAAGCTCTTGGAGCCTTGTCTTAGAGCCATACAACGCCTTTGTAGCTTATAGACTTGTGTTCTCGCTTTGACTTCAAAAACCTTCGGTTCGTTCGAACATAAACTTCTTCCTTTAAACACACCATGTAAGAAAAGCTGTTCTGCGTCCAAGGCATAGAATTTCCCATCCATTCCATGCTGCTAATCACTTAGCAATCGGTATGGTTTCATGCGAGTACCGGCTGCAAAAACTTCATCAAGTCTAGCCAGATTCTTGTACGTATCCTTTAGCCCACTAATCTCGAACTTGTATTTGTGATAGTACATCTGCCATTCTTCTTATCTTGAAGAAATCCACTTGCATGACAATATATCCTTATCCCGCCTTGGTTTATCAACTTTAAAACCCACGTCTTTTTTGTTTAGTCGATTCAATTCTTCTATTACATGCTAGTCTCCACTCCTCTTGTGTTCTTTTAGCATCTCTGAAACATATTGGCTCGTGGTTGATCAACAAGAGTAGATCTCACATTCCACTTGACAGTTGAAGTATGTAGTCATTAAGATAATCAGAACGTTTTATTGTTCTGTCTGATCGGTCTTAATTGAGGTTGAACATAGTCAACTTTCTTCAGTTCTACTCCCTCTTGATCATGTTCTTGTTCAAGCTCGGAATGAGGTTGAACATGAGTCAGACGTATCTGGTCTTCCCGATCGACACACGTTTGAGGCAACTTTCCAGCATTGTATGGTCCATGACCTTCATCGAATAACGCTCTCCCCACGTCAGTTTGAAACAGACCTGGATTGCCTTCCTATCATCTCCCTTCCAGTTCCAACTAGTTCTTCTCAATTGAAAGCTACATTCTCGGCTTACACGATTCTATCTAGTTGAGGTAGGAATTATACAAACCTTATATGCCATGGATCCTGGCCCTCGATTCCAAATGCACTAATGGTTGTATCTATCGTCTAGTTCTTGAGTTTGCTGCTCAACCTTCGAGTAAGCTAGCATCAACCGAAAAACCTTCAAGTGTTTCAAGGTTCGCGTTTCTTCTTTCTAAGACATTCGTATGAGTCATGTTAACAAGGCTTTTAGTAGGCCACCCTGTTAATCACGTTTATGTTGCATGACGCACTGCTTCTCCCCATAAGTATGTTTGTTACTTTCATCGCCTTGAGAGTGCTTTCTTGTCATCTCCATCAACGTCCTATTTCGCCTTTCCACATTGCCCTTTCTAGCGCTT
>CAJHQP010011680.1:0-14482 GCA_905132765.1 Moricandia arvensis
TTCATCATATGGACACATGCCTTCTTTCCTTAACAATCTTATATGTCTTATATGTGTCAGATTTATAGTTATGTTTCTCTCTTACTCAACCATATCATCCCACTATATATATATATATATATATATATATATATATATCATTTTTCATTTGTAACTTGGATGAATATAAGAAAATAAAAAGGTTACATTTTTATTCTCTCTCTTTCGTAACACTTTCCTCACAAGAAAACAAAAGCAATAAATATATATAAAGCATATGATATAAATAACTCATATAATTTATATCTCTTACTATTATACAACACGTTATCAACATGATGTTCATATACCAAACAAAATTATACCTAGCGAGGTAATGTTTAATTATGTTTTTCAATAATTTTAATTATTTTAATTCTATTATTGTTCCGGAGTGAGAGACTAGGCCTTCTCCGTTTATTTTCGGGGTGATAGGCGTTGCCTTTCTTGAATGATTGTTAAGAAAGGCTCTGCCTTTACGATCAGAGAAACACGTGGTAGGCTTTGCCTACGTGAATAAAAAAAATATCAAAATGGTAGACTTTGTCTTCTCGGACCTTGAATAAAAAGAAAATGTTAATATGGCAGACTTTGTCTCTTCAAACCCTGAAAAAAATAATCAACATAGAAGACTATGTCTCCTCGGATCATATAAGAGGTTAAGCCTTTGATTTTATTTATGCTTTTAAATTATGCATTTAATTTATGCTTTTAATTTTTGCATTTACTCTCTGTATTAAATTCTCGTCTTTATTAAATTTTAAAAATATATGTTATTCTATGAATATAGTTATCATGTCGAATTTGACAAAGCTCGAAATAAACGCCCTTGATATTACGGGAAATAACTATATGACTTGGGCAGTGGGGTGCAAAAATGCACCTGAGAGGAAACATGCTTTTGGAAACCATAGATTCAAAAATTGTGTCAGATGAGAAAAAGGCTAAGCCATGATATTTTTACGACACCACATACATGATGGTTTAAAAGATGAATATATTACGAAAGGGATCCTGCGGACCTCTGGCAATCTTTAAAAGAGAGGTTTGATCACCATAAATATGTGATCTTACCGAAAGCTAAACACGAGTGAATCCATCTCCGGTTCCAGGATTACAAAAATGTAAGTGAATAATTCCGCGATGTTTGGAATTACATCTAGGATGATGTTATGTGGAGAGAAAATAAGTGATTTATGATATGATCGAGAAAGCTCTTTCCACGTTCCATCCTGAAATGTAGTCTTGTAACAACAATACCGGGCGAATGGGTATACTCGTTACTCAGAGTTGATGCAAGTCCTCCTTGTAGCGAAAGCGAAAGAGAAAGGACGTGAAACAAACTTCATCTCTGTTGAACCCGGACCATCCTTTCATGGTTTAAATGATGATACTCATCTCGACGTATCAGACTTTCTGGTTGATTCAGAAAGAACCGATGAGTAATGTAAAATCGATGTGATATAAGTTTAATGTATCATAATATC
Organism: Moricandia arvensis; assembly: GCA_905132765.1. Lineage (NCBI taxonomy): Eukaryota > Viridiplantae > Streptophyta > Magnoliopsida > Brassicales > Brassicaceae > Moricandia > Moricandia arvensis. The sequence goes on from CAJHQP010011680.1 coordinate 1,506, forward strand.
TATATATTTGTTGTAAGATATATGTTACGTTTCATGTTTAATAATATATGTTTATGAATATTTTAAATTCAGAAAATGCCAGACTTTGAGACTATGGATGAAGATATGTGTTTGGCAGATAGTGCGTTAACGCACACGATAATCAAAGATAAGAAATATTTCTCCAGTCTCAAAATAAAAAATTACGCTGGAAGCGTAAGTACAATATCTGGTAGTGTAAATATTATTAAAGGCTCTGGAAATGTTAGTTTTTCAAATGCCAAGGGGGACGAGATTTGAAAATAAATGATGCATTATACTCCCTGAGTCTCATAGAAACTTATTAAGTTTTAAGGATATCCGAAGAAATGGATATTACATTGAAACTATGAGGAAAGATGGCATTGGATATCTTTGCATTAAGTCTGAGAGGAAACATATATTAGAAGAGTTAGGAATGTTAACCTCTGGACTATATTGTACGAAAATAAACATGATTGAGTAATATGCCATAGTAAACTTCAAGTTTACTAGTACATTTAAAATTTGGCATGAGAGGCTAGGACATCCTGGTTCAGTCATGATGAGAAAGATAGTGCAAAATTCAAATGACCATCCGTTGAAAAACAGAGAATTTTGCAAACGGGCGAGTTTACATGTAATGCATGTTCTCAAGGAAAACTTATAACTTGGCCATCACCAGCAAAAGTTGGCAATGAATCACCATTGTTTTTAGAAAGAATACATGGTGATATATGTGGGCCGATCCACCCACCGTGCGCGGGCAGTTTAAGTATTCCATGGTATTGATTGACGCATCTAGTAGATGGTCAAATGTCTGCCTTTTGACGACAAGAAATATGGCTTTCGCAAAGTTTATTGCACAAATAATAAAGTTGAGAACGCAGTTCTCAGAATATGCCATAAAGAAAGTAAGGCTTGATAATGCTGGTGAGTTTACATCGGCAAGCCTTCAATGATTATTGTATGTCAGTGGGATTGATGTGGAGCATCCAGATCTCCATGTTCATATACAAAATGGCATGGCCGATTCATTGATAAAACGGTTGTAGTTGATTGCAAGACCATTGATATTGAGAACAAAACTCCTAATTCGTTTTGGTGTCATGCTATTTACATGCGGCTGCACTGATTCGGCTAAGACCGAGTGCAGATAATAAGTACTCTCTATTACAATTGTCATCTGGGTAAGAGCCAAATGTATCTCATCTCCGTATATTTGGGTGTGCAGTCTATGTTCCATAGCTCCACCACAAATAACAAAAATGGACCCACAAATAAGATTGAGAATATATGTGGATTATACGTCACTAAGTATAATAAGGTATCTTGAACCGGTAACTGGTGATATGTTTACGGTACGATTTGTCGATTGCCATTTTATGAGAAAGATTTTCAGCGTTAGGTGGAGGAATTAGATAAATTCCTAAAGAGATTACATGGTGTACACAATCGTTATTACACTTTGATCCCCCTACGAATCAAAGAGAGCTGGAAGTTCACAAATTGTACACTTGCATATTTGGCAAACCAGTTACTAGACGCGTTCACAGACACGAGAAGGTGACGAAGTCACTATACTAATGGAAACACAATGAATGAAACCTACGGTTTAGTTAAAGAGGGGGAGACCAGCGGGTTTCTAAAGACAAAAATCCCCGAAAGAAAAGAAATTGGGTGAGCAAAGTGGAAAAATTCCAGAAGAACCTGATACTAAAAAATGTCTGAAAGAAGGCATAAGTGAAAAGGTTCAAGAAGAACCAAATAAATATAAGGATCCAGATGACGAGGAGGGAACATAAAATATGAAATTTTCATCAATTATGCCCGAGATGAAAAGTGATGGATCAGAAATAAGATAAAAGATGTTGATGGAATGTTCTCATTTTCTGTGTCCAAAGAAATAGATCACGAAAGTGATGATCCAAAACCAAGGTCCATATTGGAATGTAATGAAAAGACATGATTGGGAGGAGTGGAAGAAGGGTCGTACAAACTGAGTTATTCTCCCTAAATGAAAGAAATATCTTTGGACCTATAGTCATAATGCCTAAGAATACAAATCTCATTGGGTACAAGTGTGTATTCATGAGAAAAGTAAATGAGAAGAATGATGTAACACGATATAAAGCCCGAATAATTGCCCAAGGTTTTTCTCAGAGACAGGGAATGATTTTGAGAAAACATATTCCCCGGTAATAGATGCAATTACGTTTAGATTTTTGATGAGCTTAGTGGCCCATCGAAAAATCATGAAATGCATCTTATGGATGTTGTGACTGCATATTTGTATGGATCACTGGATAATGATATATACATGAAACTCCCTGAAGGATTGGAAATGCAAAAGCATTGAAAGCAATCTGGACGCATGTGGTACAATCGCTTAAGTGAATATCTATTGAGAAAAGGATATTTGAACAATGCGATATGTCCATGCGTTTTTATTAAGAATCGTCATATGGCTTTGTGATCATTGTTGTATATGTTGATGACCTGAACATAATTGGAACTCAAAAGGAGTTTGATGATGCACAAACTCATATGAAAGAAGAGTTTGAAATAAAAGATCTCGACAAGACAAAGTTTTATCTTGGGCTCCAGACTGAGCATTTCCGAGAAAAAATATTTGTGCATCAATCAAATTATACGAAAAGATTATTAAGACACTTTTATATGGACAAAGCGACTCCTTTGAGTACTCCAATGATAAATAGATCTCTCGATGTAGAGAAAGACCCTTTTAGACCATGTGAAGATAGCGAGGAGGGCCTGAAGTACCTTATATGAGCGCTATCGGTGGGCTTCTATATCTTGCAAATTGTACAAGACCTGATATTGGTTTTGCAACTAACCTACTTGCAAGATATAGTTCTTCTCCTACTCGTAGGCATTGGAACGGAATCAAGCATATATTTTGTTACCTCCGAGGTACAGTTGACCTTGGGTTAATTTATTTTAGAAAACTCAAGTTTGGTATGGTTGGTTTTGTAGATGCATGATACTTATCAGATCCTCATAAGGTTCGATCGCAAACCGACTATGTTTTTTACAATTGGTGGAACCGCGATCTCTTGGTGTTCCTAGAAACAAACTCTGGTTGCAACTTCATTGAATCATGCAGAGACTATTGTGCTTCACGACGCATGTCGAGAATGTGTGTGGCTTAGGTCAATGAGTCACCACATACAAGACGCAAGCGAAATAGCTGATAAGAAAAAGCCAACGATAATATTTGAAGACAATTCGGCGTGTGTCGCTCAACGAAAAGAAGATTATATAAAGAGTGACAGAACAAAACATATTCCTCCAAGATTTTTCTCGTACATACGGGAGCTCGAGAAAAATAAAGAAGTGGACATAGAGTATGTACGGTCATGCGACAATCCAGCTGACTTGTTTACAAATGCCCTTCCTACTACAACATTCCAAAAACACGTCCACGGTATTGGAATGAGACATTTGCGTGACCTATAAAAAAATGTTGTGTCCATCATTCTCAGGGGAAATTACGTTATTATACTTTTTTTCTTTATTATGGTTTTTCTCCCAAAAAGAGTTTTTCATGATTAAGGTTTTAACGAAGCATTACATAATATAAGATGTATAATCAAGGGAGAGTGTTAGAAGCGGTGATTATTCATCATGTGGACACATGTCCTCTTGATATTTATCTTCATCACATATACACATGCCCTCTTCCCCTAACACTCTTATATGTGTCAAATTTATAGTTATGTCTCTCTCTTACTCAGCGATATAATCCCATTATATATATATCATCTCTCTCATTTGTAACTTGGATGAATATGAGAAAATAAAAAGGTTACATCTTTATTCTCTCTCTCTTAACACTTTCCTCACAAGAAAACAAAAGTATATATAAAGCATATGATATAAATAACTCGTATAATTTATATCTCTCACCTATTATACAACACTAGTTTGATTTTTTTTTGTTGCTTTTGCTTGTTTAATAAACTAGAATTTCATGGCTCAGAGGTTCAATACAAAGATAGAGATTAATAAGAGTCAACCGATGCAAATTATTTAAATTATTCTGATTTATTTTTGCAAACACATTTTTTTTTTGCTAAACTGTAAATATCATAAATGAAAGCAAGATTATACAACGTAAATCTTAAGTTTGGGCCATCAAGGCAAAAAGAAATAAAAACAAGATGGACCAATAAAATTACACCTCAAAGAAACTGCTATCTTAGCCACATAGCCATCAAAGACTGAAATTTCTTATCATGTCGCCTAGCTGAGATGATGTTCTTCAGCTCTCTGTCAATACCGTTGAACACAGCTTCAGGCGGCATGGAAATGTGATTATGAATCAAGTTATTCCTTTGCTTCCACAGGTGGAAGACGGCCGTCTGGACTGCTATTTTCCGGAGGAGAGTAAGCTTGGTAGACCGGGAGGATCTGATCCAAGAGAGCAGTTCAGCCCACTCGGTGATCATGTTTGACGGCGGTTGGCATCGCAAGAGCAGTCCTCTCCAAACGTCACAACTATATTCGCAAGATAGAAACAGGTGGTCTCTGGTTTCGGTGAATCTTGAGCAGAAGGAGCAGGTGGGATGAACCGGAATGCCCCAAGCTGCGAGCCGCGATTTTGTTGGTAGCCTGTCTTGGTTCGCCACCCACATCGTGAAAGCATGCTTTGGTATTGCCCCCTTGAACCAGACCATATCCGCCCAGTCAACAACCTCCTGCCTTGGTCTGAGCACCTCCCACGTTGTGGCAGACCTGAAACCACGCAAATGAGAATCACCAGCAATCCATTCAATTACATCATCAAGCACAATAGATAGGGGGAGAGAAATTGTTGTAAGATAGGCATGAAGATCGACTTCCTCCTGGGATATAGGATGAGGAAGCGACCAAGAGGAGCCTGAGATAGCATCGGCGACCATGGCATTTTTCCTAATCCTCAGGTTTCTTGGACCAGAAGGACCAATGTGCGTGATCAATTGCCCCAACGGTGTCCAGATGTCGAACCAGAAGGTTGTAGATTTACCATTTCCTAGGCTTGTTCTACAAATTGCAGAGCAAGGGGCCTAAGGTCCAGGATTTTCCTCCACGCCCACGAGTCACCGGCTGATGGTTGAACAACCCAGAAGGACTTGTCAGACAAGTGCGAACTCCAGTGCCAGTCAGCCCATAAAGACGAAGCCTTGGAGAGCAATAACCAAATGAACTTAAGACATAGAACTCGGTTCCAGACCGTGTAGCTTCTTAGACCAAGCCCACCTTCTTCCTTAGGTAGACAAACTGTAGACCAAGCTATCTTAGCCAACCCTCTTTTGTCAATATTCCCGGACCAAAGGAAGCGAGTGCACAATGATTCTATATTTTTAATACAGCCCTTTGGGAGCACAAAAGCAGATAGCCAGAAGTTTACAGTACCAATATGACGGTTTTTAGCAATTGTAGTCTGGCCGGCAAAGGATAATAGCTTAACTGACCAAGACTTGAAGATCGATGTAATCTTACTCATCAATGGGGCATATTCTGAAATTTTAAGCTTTCGACTCATGAGGGGAAGCCCAAGATACCTGATTGGAATTTACCAGAAGGGAATCCATAGTTATTAATAGCAGTGGATTCCATTTGGTCCAATCCCGAGGTAAAAAGCTCTGTTTTTGACGGGTTCATGTGCAGTCCCGACCATGAGGCAAAATCATCTAAGCATTCAGTTGATACCGTGCAGGCTATTCGCAGTACCATCAAAGAAATCATGACAATCATCCGCGAACATGAGGTGCGATATCTTTAGTTGGTCCGTTCCAGGGTGATACCCGATATTTCCTTGCTCAAAACCGCGCAAAGAGCAGCCTAGAGAGCGGTTTCCATAGCAAGGACGAATAAGTAGGGCGATAGAGGATCCCCTTGGCGAATCCCTTTAGTGCTTTTAAAGAATCCCCCTGAGGCACCGTTAACTGAGACAGAAAACGTGGCCGTGGATAAACACTCATTGATCAACCTGATATAGCTTTCCGGGACTGCCAAAGCTCGAAGACTACCCAGAATGAAATCCCATCTAACACAGTCAAAGGCTTTCCTTAAATCCACTTTCAACATACCCCGCGGTGATAGGGCCTGGGTGCTGTAGCCGTTGACAAGATCAGTTGCTAGTAAAACATTCTCTGCTAAGAGCCGGCCAGGGAGAAACGCAGACTGCGAATTGGAGATCATTAGCGGAAGAATCGCCTTGAGCCTTGACGCCAGCAAACTTAGAGATTACTTTGTAGACGGTGTTCAAACAAGAGATTGGTCTGAAGTCAGTAGTAAGGCCGCGTTCATCTTTTTGGGGGACAAGAACCAAGTTGGCGGCGTTCCATTGCTTTAAGAGACAGCCCGATCGGAAGAATTCCAGAATCGCCTCAGTAACTTCAGGGCCAATAACAGGACCAGGCTGCAATAAAGAACTCTACCGGGTATCCGTCCGGACCACCAGTTTTGTTTTTAGGCAAGGAGAAGAACGCGTCTCTTATATCCTCTGCCGTGTAAGGCTTTTCGAATCTGTCCGCCTGTTCCTGTGAACATTTAAAAATCAAATAAAAGGTCCAAGTCACTTTGAATAAATAACGGCTGAGACACCGGGCTGCCCAGGAGGTCAGAGAAGTAGTCCACACATAGCTCCTGGATGCCACTCTGCGAATCGATTCGTTCACCAGAGTCAGAGAATAGGAAGTGAATGTGATTTAACGCCTGCCTTGACGCTGCATATCTATGAAACAGTTTCGTGTTGCCATCACCAAGAGAAAGCCAGTTTATGCGCGAACGCTGGTAGAAGAAACCAGCCTCCGCGGTTGCAAGCTCCTCCCATTCCTGTATGGTCTTTAGCTCAATCTCAGCGTTGGCAATAGATGGGTTTGATAACGTTCCTGACTGAGCCTCAATCATCTCTCATGGGCGCACTCAGTCTTCTTCTCAATGCCCGAGTAGTTGAGCTTGCTGAGGTCTCTAATGACTTTCTTCAAAAGCTTAAGTTTCTTTGAAACCCTATACATAGCGGAGCCAGTGATGTTAAAAGAGAACCAGCCGTTACATATAGTGGCGAGGAAATCCTGATTCTTGATGAGAAAGTTGTAGAATTTGAAGGGCTTTTTGAGCCTTAACCTATCCGGTTTCCAGATTGATAGCGATTACAGCATGATCGGAGAAATCCGGGGAACCGAAGAACGCCACCGAAGAAGGAAACTGATTATACCATTCATCGTTCACCAAGCTTTGTCTAGCTTTTTCGCTAATGGGGCAAAGCTTTCGTTTATTCCACCAAGTGAAAGTGTTACCCCTGAAGTTCAAATCATCCATGTTAGCCTCGAGGAGACATTGATTAAATTCCCTGATTCTCTTATCCATGTTGAGCGTTGGGGTTAAAGAATGCTCTTTGGGGGTCTCTGATTTGATTAAAGTCACCCATTAACATCCAAGGCTTCGAGTCCAGTCCATGCGAGGAGGAAAGAGAGGCGATCTCTGCCCAGAGCAACGACCTATCCATTGCATCATTAGCTGCGTAGATTATAGAGATGAACATCGGCGATTGAGAGGAAGGCCATAGGACCTCTGCGGTAATCATCTGAAGGGATTTGGATATGATAGTCACCAAAAGGGAAGGGTGCCAGACCATCCAAATTTTTCCTAAGGGCGAGAACCCATAATTATCTTCAGCAGACCAACCAGGGAAAAGGTCAGAGATAAATTTATTCTTCTTGAGCTGCTTAACGTGAGTCTCAAGAATGCCGCCAAAAAAGGAGAGTTTTTTCTAAACCATTTACGTAAACCGCTGCGGTGGCTGTACTTATTTAGACCCCGCACATTCCAACAAAAAATGTCCGTCGACATAAAATTAATTTAATTTGGGGCTCCTGCCCCTGGTACCTTTCTGAATAGAGAACTTTTTCTTGTAGCGCACAACCTGAAAGTCTGCCTCATGTTTACTGAATTCACCTTCTTCCAGTTCCGAATCAGAGGACTCTACGTCCGAAGAATCCGGCTGGACATCAGAGAGGGAGGATTTAGATATACCTGAGGCGGTTCTAGGTAATTCAGGCCTGAAAACAGGTGCGGAGCCACTAGTCTCGCCCCTTGCTTTGTCCTTCTCAGTTCCGAGCTTCGACATGAAAACTGAATCCACCTGAACGAGATCGGTATGACCCGAGGAAGATTGAGAGATCGTTGCTTTAGCCACCCCGGAGGGAGGGTCCACCACTTTCCAATTATGCTTATCCTTCGATTTACTCCTCCTTGTTTTTTTTTTACCCGGCAGATCACTTCTTGGTTTCTTCGGGCAGTTGGCTGAAACATGAGCCGTTGAGCTGCAAAGAGAGCATGATTTTGGGGCCCTCGGACACCTCTTAGAGACATGACCAATCTCCTTACACACGCCACAAACAGGAGGCATCCAGGGGCTGGAGACCAACACTCTTCGTACGTCTCCTGAGTCAAATTGGACATTAACAGCTTCCGGGAGAGGTTTCCTTGGATCTATGATCGTGAAGACCTTGGCAACCCTCAAGGTTAGTTTTGTTTGCGGTCATGGGATGTAGGAACTTTGGATGACCTACCAGACCCGCGATACGCTCTAGCCCATCTTCGTTGAAGAACTGGAAAGGGACATTTCTCAGCTCCAACCAAATGGGTGCTGAGGTGAGCTCGGGCTTGATCGGGGTCACTCCTGGTTCCCATTTGTCAACGAACATTGTCTGGCCCTCAATTTGCCAGAGCCGTTGGTTAATCACTCTGTTCCGCGTCGCTGCGTTTGGGATTCGAAAAAGGAAAGCAAACCCTTCCATCTTGGACACAGAAATATCCGGTAGTGCTTGCTCCAAATTCCGTTCACAATATTGTGCAGAGTACCTTGAGAAGGTGGGTCTGAATAGAACTGTCCCAAGACGAAAGAGTCTCAGGCCTTTTTGTTCTTTTCGATGATGCTGTTAGGGATTCTTATACATGCTTCACCAGACGGAAGCGTGAAAGCTTCACCTTTCTTCGATAGACGTTTACCAATTCCTTTCACATGCGCACACCAAGTGTCGACAGGGGCTTCAATTTGGATGGCTGAGTTACTGCCTATAGTTGGACTATCCTCCGTGATAGTAGTTTGCCCTCTAGCAGAGCCAAAAACCTCGGAAGGCTGAATCGCTACAGGGAGATCTTGCTGGTCTGGTGCTGGCGAGTTGGTAAGCGTACCGGAGCCGTTTAGACCATCCAAGGCTACGGTGGTAGTTTCCCTTCTCGGGCTTAAAACTTCACCACCAGGACCTACCGTACTTTCAGCTAGATGCGAGCTCGAAGAGACTATCTTGGCCTCAGCATCAGCTATAATAGGAGAGGAGCTAGGAGCTGCTATCTCTTTGGTAGAGTCACCCCCTTCCGCCGCTTTAGCAGAGCAAGCTTGGGTGTCGCTACAAGGGAAAGAAGGATCCGTCGGGGCAGCGACGATCACTGTCTTACAAGAAACGGCCAGATCGAGGTCGGGGGACAGATCTGGAGATTCGGAGGATTGTTGAGCAACCGCGTCAGCTGGGGCACCGATTTGGGCATCAGAAACAATCTTGGGATCCACCATAGTCAGATCCGTCCCGGCGGGACTAGCAACCGGGGGGTCGGAATGGGAACCGCGGCCATCGAGGAAGAGGCCTTCAATGGTGATTTCTGGGGAGATTTCTTGGGCTTCTTCTTCTTCATCAGATTCAGCGGAGGTAGGGCAGAGAGGTGGTTGAGAAGCCGGCGTCGGATGAGACGCCGATGGGCTGCCGGGATCGGAGACACTGCTACTGGAGAGAGTCGCCGCTTTTATCGCCAGGAGAGAGAAAGTAGCCGTTGTTGAGTTTTCGCAAACACATTTTAGAATGCATAATCTATTTTACCGATCAAAACAACCTTGTTTTTAGATGCGAACATTAAACGTATGATGCATGAACATCTTCTTGTTTATATTCACTCTTCTGCTTAAAAATTCATATTACTTCTTGTCACAAATCCGACAATAGTTTTGTGTTAGGGGTTAAGTAAAATAGTCCTAGTTCCGGAATTATTTTGACTGCTTCTATCCTAGAAAAAAATTGAATCATCGAATGAGAAGATCTATGGGTGATACACATTTGAACTATTACCAAAAAAACGTAGTTAATCTACCAATCTCGTTATCTTGCTATTATATATAAATTATATAAAATATACAGTATTTTGGTGAGTTGGTGAATATGTGCTTTTCGGTAACAAACACACAACTTTTCTTTTTCACATTTTTTTATAACCAGGAGGTGTATGGGCCTTCGGTCCAAATAATATTCCTAGGCCCATAATCAGCCGGCGCTAATACCATTAAAAGCGTAAAGCATCTCTTCTAATACGAGTCGAACTGGGATAAAAAGTAGTTGCAGTGCAATTCCTTTACCACCAGACTAACTCATCCTAGTTATTTTTCACAATTTTTTTAAAATTTTACAAAGAAAACTCATGAACATAAATTATTTATAGGTTTTTAAACTGTAAATAGTCATGACTATTCAAGTTATAGGAAGTTATTTTAAAATGGTATTTCTACAATACGTTTTAAAGAGATATATCATAAATAAAACATTGTAGTTATGAGACACATCTAAAAATTTTATTACAACCATTTGCAATAGTTAAATATTAAAAACACAATTTCACATTACTTGAGATTTCAAATATATCTTCAAGATAAAAAAACATATCTAAATATTTTCTTCAACCATTTTCAAAATGGTCGAAAAGACACAACTTAGAAAAAAAATAAACAAATCTTTCATCATTAAATGTTTTTTCAATAGTATTTGATTGAAAATATAACAATTTTCGACATTAATTACGATTCATTTCTAAATATATATATTAAGAAGAAAAGACATATCTAAACATTATCTTTTAACTATTTTTAATAGTTACATGGTTGGGAAAAGAATATTTTTTCATCATTAACTGTTTTTAATAGTTACATAATTAAAGATACACAGTTTTCAAACATAATTGAAGATGAAAATACATATCTAAACATTTCTTCGTAACAATTTCAAAAGTTGTATGGTTGAAAAAAAACACAACCTTTCATCATTAGCTGTTTTTAATAGTTCCAAAACTAGAAAAAAACACAAATTTTCAACGTTAATTGGATTTACTATTATTAATTGATAAACAGCTAGGTATACTGTGAGATCTTTCTGTATCAGACGGCATGACGAAAAGATTGCTTGTTACGTCACTGTTGAGTAGGAACTGTAGCGGACACTGGCTGCTTTGGATTTGGCTATTGAGGTCACTGGATCTTGAAATCAAGTAAGTGTTAGAGGTTCTTTAGACAGGGTAATGTTACTTTTCGTTTTTCTTCGTTCTTTCTTTGGTAAATCAAGATACTGATGTGACTATAATCTTCTGTCTTTCTCTTCTTCTCCTTGTTAATCTTTTTAATTAGATGATTGTTAGTTGTCTCATTCCATATTAATTGCACGGTTGCTTTCTGAGTTCAAGAGGAGTTATACGTTTACGAATCTATTTCGAGAACCCATGTTCGTCTCTTAAGTTTCCCTCAAGTATACATTTTTAATTTAGGTTTAGCATCAAGCATCCAGGTTTGAGTGAACAGTTACTTTTGGCAAAAAGAAATTTCTGCAAATATGGTTCTATAGTGTGGCCGTGTGGGCATACACCTAACGAAACTCTCAGTATCGAAACCAAAAAACTATATCTGAACTACAAAACTTAAGTATCACATATCTTCCAACAATTCCTGTAGTTTTTTAACGTCATGCGCTGATGACGCTTTTGATATCAATCAGCATTTGCCCTCCTCTTGAGGAATGGTGAATGTCCACCCTGGAAAATCTGACTCCTCAAACAGAGATGTTGGAACCGCTTTGTAAAATGCCAAAGGAACTTGTTTTACCCTTCTTCGAATCTGCCAATTTTTAATGGCACTTGTAAATCAGACTGATCTCAAACTACTTGATGATAGCATATGAAGTAGGAAGCTACATTACCTCGTCTCCAAAGATGGTGGCGTATGAACCAGAGCTGAAATCTTCTATTTTCATTCAGTGGTCTTCGCTCTGATGGTTAGATCAGTTTTCTAGCGATGAAACAAACCTACACAAGGGAAAGAGAGATCATCAAGAAGATTACAAAATGTAAAAGAAACCTTTTTAACTTTGATCGTTTGGTGAGTAATACATACCTTGAAACTGGTGGGCAGTAATGGTGGCGCAAATGTGTCAATCTCCCAGAGGGAACTTCCTGTAACAAATAATGAATACCATCAGTTCTCTTATGAAATGACCTAACATATACAGCAAACCAATAACCTCGCAATCAGAACCTCGTTTTGTGTGTGAATCTAAAGAAACATGGCATTTTAATCAAAAGCTAATATCTTTCGTTTTGCTAAAGGCGTGGAAAAATACATATAAGAAGACAGGGAATGTCAAATACTTACTCATGGCACCAGTTTTCTTAAGATCAGTTTCCTGGTTGTTGAAATAATCGATACCAAGCTTATTGTTGGTCTTTGGCCTGCTCTCATTGTCTTTCGTCAGCCTCTGAATTGGCTTCATTGGCGGTTTCAACGGGTTCCTGCACATAAGTGACCACTTTTGTAAGTCCATGCTTCTTATACAATCTTTTATTATTCAGTCATATGGGGTAATCATATAGGAGTAAGTCACTGTCCCATCTTTAACATACTTTTCGCATTTTCAAGCACTAAGAAGGTTATACCTGATGAACAAGATGGTTGATTGTAGGATGTCTTCGCAACAGGGTTGTAGATCAAAGCCGTAATGACAAGCGATCCCGAGGGGGGAACAGAAAGTGACAATCTGCTAAGTTTCTTTGTGAATGAAGCTGCCAGATATGCTGGAAGCAAGGATGACCTAAGGCAAGCATCTAGAAGCTGCAGAAAGCGTTTCAGATATAGAGAGGAAGGATAACGGATTATATCAGTA
>CAJHQP010011681.1:0-14480 GCA_905132765.1 Moricandia arvensis
CACCCAGTTGAACAAACACAGACTTTTTTCTGATGACAGTCTGAATATTGGAATTGGAACTTGCCCATTGCTTTTTATATGTAGCTCACTCCTTGAGCAGATATCGGGTAAGTCCAACCTTGATTTTACGTTGTCTTTCGTCTTCCCTGGGACATTCAATATAGTGTTCATGATGTTCTCAAAAAAGTTCTTCTCTATATGCATCACATCGAGGTTGTGGCGCAAAAGAAGATCTTTCCAATATGGCAACTGCCAGAATATACTCTTCTTGTGCCAATTGTGCTGAACACCATAAAAATCAGGCATATTACTGGGAACATGCCAATTCCCACCACGAGGAGCTGTTTCTAGAGCACCGTAGTGATCGATTTGCGCTTCGATTTGTTGTCCAGTTAAGTATGTAGGAGGAGTGTCTCTGACAACCTTTTTGTGCCTGAACAATTTCTTGTTTCTTCGGTATGGGTGGTAAACGGGAAGAAATCGACGGTGACAATCGAACCAACTAGTCTTCCTACCATGCTTCAACTGAAACGCATCTGTCATTCCATTACAATATGGATAAGCTAATCTCCCATGTGTAGTCCACCCAGACAACATACCATATGCAGGAAAGTCACTTATGGTCCACAAAAGCATCGCTCGCATCGTAAAGTTTGTTTTCCTTGAACAATCATATGTCCTCACCCCTGTTGACCACAAATCTTTCAACTCTTTTATCAGTGGTTGTAGAAAAACGTCGAGAGATCTTTTTGGATGTTTTGGACCAGGTATTAATATGGTCATGAATAGAAACTCTCGTCGCATGCACATCTCCGGTGGCAGGTTATACGGTGTAAGAAAGACCGGCCACAATGAATATTGTCTCCCAGACATTCCAAATGGACTAAATCCATCAGTGCATAATCCTAGATACACATTCCGGCTATTGCTAGCGAAATGTGGATGTACATTGTTAAAATGTTTCCAAGCTCTTGCATCTGATGGATGAGTCATCTCTCCATCCGTCTGAGTATGCTCGGCGTGCCATCTCATCCCTCCAGCAGTCTCCTCAGATTGGTACAATCTTTTCAATCTGTCTGTGATTGGTAGGTACCACATCCTTTGGTACGGCACCCTATTACGCCCTCGACCTTGCGGTTTGAATCGTGGTTTCTTACAAAATCGACATTCTTCTAACTTCTCATCATCTCCCCAGTAAATCATGCAGTTGTCGATGCAAACGTCAATCGTCTCCGAGGGCAACCCAAGACTATATACCAATTTCTGAATCTCATAATAAGATTCAGCAGACACATTGTCTTCTGGCAAATACTCTTTAAACAAGTCTGCCCATGCATCCATACATTTTCAGGTAGATTGTGATCGGTTTAATACTCATCATTCTAGCAGCCAACGACAATTTAGACAGACCTTCTTTACAACCACTGTAAATTGGCTCATTCGCAGCTTCTAACATTTCATAAAACTTTTTTGAATCTAAGTTAGGTTCTTCAACTTCATCATCATCATGAGTTACAAATGCATCACCTACCATATCATGAACCCTATCACAATCTACCATTTGTTCCTCCTGGTGATGATAACTAGTTTCATTACGCAAATGATCTACCGGTTCAACTTGCAAATTCCTACTACTGCTAGCTTCATCATTCCTACAACTAGCATCTTCTCCATGTTGATACCAAATATAATAATAAGGCATGAACCCTCTATTTATTAAATGCTTCAAAACACTTTCACGAGGGCCTAATTTTGTATTGCAGCATTTCCGACAAGGACAGAACATCTTACCACTTTCCTGTGTGAGTGGTGTAGAATCTGCTTGATGCATAAACGTCTCCAACCCTTCGAGATATTCTGTCGTCACCCTCCCGTTATTATCTCTGTGTGAATACATCCACTTCCGCAACTCGAAAATATTTCCCGGGCCAGACATTTTTTTTGTGTTTGATCAAGCTTATAGCTGATTATTTTTTGTGTGTTTCAAATGAATCACAATTGTGGTATTTATAGAAATTTTCAAATCTGAGCATTTACTAGGAAATTGCTAGGAAAAGTAGGTACAAAATTTAAATTCGATATTTTCTATCTAGTTCCTCTTAATTTCGTAGTAACAAAACTCGTTCCTCTTAATTTCGTAGTAAGCAATTACTAGGACTTTACGAGGAAACTGCTTTACTAGGAAATAGCTATGCCCGCGTTTTTTCCTCGTAAAGTCATAGTAACATTACTATGACTTTACGAGGAAACTGTTTTCTCGTAATTATACGAGAACCTTACGAGGAAACATGGTTTCCTCGTAAATTCGAAGTAAACTCGTAGTAATTTTACGAGGAATTATTTTCCTAGTAAAGTTTCCTAGTAAATGCTTAGTTTTCTTGTAGTGACAATTAACTTTTGTTATATGTTAATTTATATTTCTTTAAACATACGTTAATTACATGATTTCAATTTTTCACTTATCAAAATATTTTTTACAAAAATTTTAAATTATTTTTAAGAAGTACTATACTAGACAACTTGTGGGGGTTAGCCTGAATGTTTTGCAACAATGGCTTTTTATTCTTCGTTTCAGAAAGAAACAAGAGTCATGGGTGATGCTTCTGAAACATCTCCGTAAGGCGTCGAACTGTGAGGTCGTTCCCAATACCCCGACAGTTTCAACTGAGTATTTTCATCGTTAATTTGGCGGGGTTTTCTTAGACCCCACAGAACCGTTCTCCATCGCAGACTCTCTTCTCTTATTGTTGTGTCCATGATTATGGCTCCGTTGAACACCAAATTCCTCATAAGAAGGAGCCCTTGTTGATGCAGTCTGACGTCTTTTAGGAGATCCTATACGCAGCAGATCAGTTCTCGTGTTTCTAAAACTCATAGACCCTCCGGTTCTCACAACTGACCGTACTCCATTACGTACAGCAACATTCCTACGCTTTGAGGTACTCCTGTTGCTGTGATCTTTCTCTTATCTTGTGTGTTTGGCCGTTGTCTTCACTAATATTTTTGTTACTTTAACATTAATTTACTATTTTATTTTGATATAAATGTACTTTGGATATAATATACTTAAGAAAACATTAATTTTTTTTAATGTTATTCTTTCTCTTTTTTTGGTTTTCCATTTTACTTTAATAATTAGCATTTTTAAGTAGGCTTTCATATGTTAATATTTATTTTTCAGTTTAAGTTCTCTTGCTGTGATCTTTCTCTTATCTTGTGTGTTTGGCCGTTGTCTTCACTAATATTTTTGTTACTTTAACATTAATTTACTATTTTATTTTGATATAAATGTACTTTGGATATAATATACTTAAGAAAACATTAATTTTTTTTAATGTTATTCTTTCTCTTTTTTTTTTGGTTTTCCATTTTACTTTAATAATTAGCATTTTTAAGTAGGCTTTCATATGTTAATATTTATTTTTCAGTTTAAGTTATATATGTACAATTAGTTTCGTTTCTAAAACATTTTTTGGAAATATTTATATTTTCAATAGTTATATTTTTATAATGTTATTTTTTTCATTTTACCTCTTTTTTTTTTAATGTCACATGCATGGTTTCTTTTGGAAGAAAGATTAGCATTTTTAAGTAAAGTTTCGTACGTTAATATTTATTTTCAGTTTAAGTTATATATGTAAAATTAATTTCGTTTTCAAAATTTTTAAACATTTACATTTTTAAGCATGAAATATTTTGTTAATGTTATTCTTTATTTATTTTTTCTATTTTATTTATTTTCAGTTTGAGTTATATATGTAAAATTAATTTCGTTTTTAAATGTGTTTTTGGAAATATACATTTTAAAATATGCAATATTTTGTTAATGTTATTTTTTATTTATTTTTTCTATTTTACTTTTATTTTTAATGTCACGTGTCATTTTTTAAAAGATGTATTATTTGATGATGTGACGTTTTCTGAAGCCTAAAAATTGAACTTTTAATAGTATAATATAAATTTTTTTCTTGTAATAATTCCGACAGTAATACCAGAATTTGATAAAACTCTTTGCCAAACAAGCAGAAAGAATAAAAAAAAAAAAAATGTAACGCTTAGGTATCATTTGATAGAAAGCATCTTTCTTTCTTCAGCCCCTTCAGTTCTGTTCTTCAACCTAAGAAACCTTTCGAACAAGACGAATCAGTTGTTGGGTCTTTGACTCCATCGAACAAGAAATCTTACAAAGTGACCAATAGGCTTGAAGAAATATATATATGCGACGGCTCCGTTCTTCCGCCGCTGTTTTGATTCGATTCACATACCTCAATCGCCGAAGATCAGCATCGGCCTCAGCTCCGGCGTCCATTTCCCCTTTCTTCGTCACTGCTGGTGGAAATAGGGTAAAGTCTTCTCCTTTTTTCGAATCTGGGTTTGTTTAGGTTTTTGATGGAAATTGATTTGGTCTGTAGACAGCTTCCTTTTTTGTCTGATTTTGGGTTTTGTGATTTCTGTTTGTCGGAAAAATTGAAACTTTGCTTGATGGGTTCCTTCTTAAAGGGCATATACACGTAAAAATTGAAACTTTTGTGGGAAAGTTTTAAGGCTTCATTACTTTTAAAAACTTGATTGCTCTACCTTGGTTTCATAGCTTGAGTTTATGGGTTCAGTATCTAATAAACTTGATTGCCCTGTCTTGGTTTCACTTAACCTTTACTGAGCTGAGTCATTGATCTCATTATTTCCATTGGTGTGTGTCTCTTATTATGTAGATTACGCTGTACAATTGTCTTGAAGATGGTGCCATATCAGCATTGCAATCCTATTCTGATGAAGATGTAAGAAAGTTTATATATTTACTAGCTTGTCCATGTAATAAAAAGTTTCATTAAGGCCATTTGTATATGTGCTCTAGATATCAGAAGGAGGAGTCGTTTTACACCGTAAGCTGGGCCTGTGGCGTTAAGAACAACGATGTCTTCTCGCCATAACTTGCTTGTTCTTGTCTTCGTCTCCTCCACTCATCTTCGTTCAATTTAGATTGATCGAAGCTCTGATACCATGTAAATAAGATGAATAAACTGAATGACTTGCGTATTATTAATGATGTTCCTTGTTTATATACAACACCTTGACCGACCTTATCTCCTAATCTCATGTATATCTATACAATATTCGGATATATCTCTAACATATATTCCTAAACACTCATGTATATCCAATACATTGATTAGTTTCTTTTCTTAGCATTCAGTGACTTGGATTGGATTCTCATATTCTGTAGATTCTTTAATGTTACTTTGTTGGCTCAACCACTTTAGAGGTTGGTTTTAGTCTCTGGTGCATCTATTTTTCTTTCATTGATTATGGATAATGGTTTGATTGTGGTGACTATATCGCCCATGATGAGAATCTTGATGTTCATATAGTTTGTTTAGACAACTATTTCACCTTAATCAGGGCCGTTCCTCCCTGAGATTTTGTGGGCTATAAACAATTTTGTTAGAATCTTAATTCGAAATATTTTTATTACAAATTTGCGGTTATTTCTTAAATTTTAGGGGGGCTAATGTTATGCTCAACACCGCCCCTGACCTTAATCCTTCTATAGATGATTCAGTTTCTGTTTGCCATATAAACCTCACCAGCTTGCAAAATAGGAAACAGTTTAATACATTTTCTTGGTTTTCATTCTTTATCTGAAAGTTAACTTCTTAGTTCTGTTCTTTGAATAGAGTGTAAAGCTAGATCACTTGTAAACAAACCATTTTATCCTTATCCATGGAGGAGGTTTTGGCGCTTGGTGTTGGTACAAAACCATTGCCCTCCTCTGTTATGTGATCAAGAGAAAAAGAGAAAAAGTACTTGCATTGATATGGCCAAATCGTTTACAGGATTTGAGAGAATTAATATCGGAAGTCTCTCTCCTCCCCTTAACAACCTTGACCAATCAAAAGATAAAAACATATACATTCTTCATATTCCTATATATAGAGTAGTCCCTTGATCCAACATCCCACTTGGTTTGTTACCTCCCTCCAACCAGCTCACAGCCTCCTTATTCCTTATTCTCCACGACCTTCTAGATCATCAGGTACTCATGGATGATTGTCCCACGTCATCCTTGTCCAACCTTCCTCTCTCCTGCTGACTCATCTTCTTTCTCCTCTTATACTCAAACAGTATTGGTGGGTGTAGTGCCTCGTACCTAACATTACTCCCCGCAGCAAAATTGACCTTGTCCTCAAGGTCAAACTCAGGAAACTTCCCCTGTATCACCTTCCTCCACTCCCAAGAACTCTCATAATCTGGTAGGTCTTTTCACTTAATCAGCACCTCCTCTTGACCAGAGAGTGGATGAATGCGTATTCCTAACACCGCCTCAGGTTGAGCCACAAGAATCCCTTCTACTGTCAACTGCACTGGTAATGGAGCAGGCTGCAACGAATCCCCAATGGCTTTCTTAAGCTGTGACACATGAAATGTGTTGTGGATCCTAGCGTCCTCAGGTAACTTCAGGCAGTAGGCTACTTCGCCCACCCGTGCCAGTACCTCAAACGGATCATAAAAACGGGCAGAAAGCTTCTCATTAGTTCTTCTGGCCAATGTTTGTTGCCTATAAGGACGCAGCTTAAGGAAAACCAGATCTCCCACTTCGAAAGTGACCTCGCGACGATGACTGTCCACCGTCTCTTCATAGCCTGTTGGGCTGTAAGAATATGTTCGCGGAGCAGAGCCAGAATCCCATCCCTTTCCACTAGCTTACTCTCCAAATCTGCGTTAGTAGTGGAACCAACTTCGTATTTGAGCAGAGAAGGTGGGTCACAGCCATAGACTGCTTTAAAGGGTGTCATTTTGATGGCAGTGTGGTAGGAAGAATTGTAACACAACTCTGCCCATGGTAAGAAACGAGCCCAAGCCTTTGGTTTATCACTGGTGAAGCAACGCAAATATGTCTCCAGTCCTCGATTCGTCACCTCTATTTGTCCATCGGACTGTGGGTGAAAGGCTGTGCTCAAACACAAAGTAGTACCAGCAAGTCAAAACAACTCCTTCCATAACATACTAGTAAAAACTTTGTCACGGTCTGACACGATTGTCTTTGGAAAGCCGTGTAGCTTGATCACCTCTTGTACAAAAATAAGGGCCACATCTGTGGTAGTGAAAGGATGGCGCAGTCCGATGAAGTGAGCATACTTTGACAATCTATCAATCACCACTTTAATGGCATTGTACCCCTCTGAGCGTGGTAACCCTTCCACGAAATCCATTGCAACATCCTCCCATATAGCATTTGGAATGGGTAGTGGTTGGAGCAGTCCACGTCCAGTAAAACAGCTCATTCACCTTCTTTTGTGTTTTCAGGACACCTCCATGTCCTCCTACCTTACCATCATGCAACTCATGCATTATCACTCCAATCAGCGGTGAATGCTTGGGAAGGACCACTTTTCCGCGACGCAGCAGCCTTCCTTGGACTATAGAGTAGTCTGGGTGTGACGACAGATCTTTTTTCACAGTCTCAAGCAATTCATGTAACTCTGGGTCGCGTGATATCTCAGCCTCCACATCTTGTAACTGAATTGTTGTGGGAACCGAGAGTGCCATTAGCTCGGTGGTAATCCCTTTCCTTGAAAGTGCGTTTGCGGCTTTGTTCTCCAAGCCCGGTTTGTATTGAATCTCGAAGTCAAATCCAAGGAGTTTGGAGAGCCAACGTTGGTACTCCATGTTGATTTCCCGCTGCTCAAGTAGGAATTTGAGACTCTTCTGATCCGTACGCACTAGGAACCTTCTGCCTAACAGATAGTGGCGCCATTTCTGGATTGCAAACACTATTGCCATCATTTCTCTTTCATATACCGATTTGAGCCTCTGCCTATCCGATAGAGCCTGACTGAAGTAGGTAAGGGGGCGCTGTTTCTGCATTAACACAACCCCTAACCCCGTGCTAGAGGCGTCAGATTCCACTACAAATTGCTCCTCAAAATCCGGCAACACCACGGGTACATACATCATAGCCCTATTGAGTTGCTCAAATGCTGCTTGGGTTGTCTCACTCCACCCGAATTTATCCTTCTTCAGCAACTCGGTGAGTGGCTTGGAAATTATCCCATATCCATGTACGAATTTTCTGTAGTAGCTGGTTAGCCCTAGGAATCCTCTCAGCTCCTTCATAGTCCTGGGTATTGGCCACTCTGCCATTGCACGTAGCTTGTTGTCCTCCGCTGATACTCCCTAGGCAGTAATGATGTGACCCAAGTATTCAATGCTGGAACAACTAAATTCACACTTCTTGCGGTTGGCGTATAGCTGGTGCTGCCTGCAACTTCTCCAGAACCCGCCTCAAATGCGTAGCATGCTCACTCAAATTCTTGCTATACACCAAAATGTCGTCAAAAAACACCAGAACAAACTGTCTCAAATAGGGACGGAATACCTCATTCATGAGAGACTGAAAGGTAGCTGGCGCATTTCGACAGCCCAAAGGCATGACCAGGAACTCATAGTGCCCATCATGAGTCCTAAAGGCTGTCTTGGGAACATCTTCGGCCTTCACCAATATCTGATGATACCCTGAACGAAGATCCAGCTTCGAGAAGACCTCTGCTCCTCGCAACTCATCCAGCAGCTGGTCGATCATGGGTATCGGGTAACTGTCCATGATTGTCACCTTGTTTAGAACCCGGTAGTCCACACAGAAACGCCAACTCCCATCTTTCTTTCTAACCAGCAACACCAGACTCGA
Source organism: Moricandia arvensis (assembly GCA_905132765.1). Lineage (NCBI taxonomy): Eukaryota > Viridiplantae > Streptophyta > Magnoliopsida > Brassicales > Brassicaceae > Moricandia > Moricandia arvensis. The sequence goes on from CAJHQP010011681.1 coordinate 8,687, forward strand.
GAACGGGATGACACTCTCTTGTATTATGCTTGCCTTCAACATAGCAGTAACTTGACGCTCTATCTCCGCCTTTTGCGCTTGTGGATACCTAAAGGGCCTCACGCTAACTGGGTTACTTCCCTGTGTAAGGTTGATCGCGTGCTCCCTACCACGCGATGGTGGTAGCCCATGTGGTTCCTCAAACACTCGAGCAAATTGCTTCAACAACGAGGACATAGCTTTGGGTAACACACCCCATTTACCCTTCTGCACTGTTATCTCCCTGCACTCCACTATCATTCCTTCCTCGGAATGTTCCATTATCTGCTTCATAGCTTTAGCATATACCTCGGAGCTACAGATTTCCGGCTCCCTTTGCAATACCACTTCTTCTCCTTCCACCGGGAACTTCATGATCTGCAACTTCCAGTTCACTCTCATCTCCCCCAACGTCTCAAGCCATTGTATCCCCAGTATCACATCAACGTTGTTGAGTTCCAATGGTAGGAAGTCAGACGTAATAGAATGATTCTGCAGCACCAGCGTCACACCCCTACAGATTCCGTGTCCTCGGACTGCCCTTCCCGACCCATCACCACCCCAAAACTCTTAGTAACAGCAGCTTTCAAGCTCAACTCTTTCATCAACCCCAAATCGATGAAATTGTGGGTAGCCCCACTATCGATCAGGATTGTTGCTCGGACATTCCGCACCATCCCACGCAGCTTGATGGTGCGAGGTGTTGAGATCCCCATGGCTGATTTCGTTGATAACGCTGCACATTCGACAAACTCCTCCTCTTCTTCTTCTTCTTCGTCCATTCTCTCTTCGGTATCTTTCTTTTTCGGCTCTTCCTCTTCCTGTATAACCATCACCATCATTTCTTTGTTCGGGCACACATGTTTCGAATGGAATCTGCCTCCGCACTGGTAGCATAATCCCTCCGCTTTATACCTTGCATACTCCGCCGGAGACAAACGCCGAATGTTCCCGTTGCCTCCTCTCCCTTGCCCTTAATGATTAGGGTTCGGATTCGCGGGCCTCCTTGTTGGACCTTGAGTCTTTTCTGGCCCATATGCGGGTTTGGGCCGTAGGTTATTGGACCCAAAATTGTTACTACCCTGCGGCCCTACCCGGCCCGTTACTCCTGTCGGCCCGGAGTAAACCCCTCCGCTCCTAAAACCCTTTGCCGTCGTCATTTCCAGTGTCCGATCAACAAAACGAGCCCACTCCTCTACCATCTTCGCCACACTCATCATTTTTCGCAAGTTTCTCGGCTCCATCATTTTCACTCCAGCTTTGATCTGTGGTTTCAGCCCTATCATGAACGCCAGTCTCGAGAACCTCGTTTGTTAACTCCGGCGCGTTTGAGGCCAGTGATATGAAATCTCGGCAGTACTCCCTCACTGTTCCCTCCTGTTTGAGTGTCAACAAGCGTTCCCTCGCTGTCGTTTCATATGATGTCGGAGAACTGTTCGAGAACTCGGTATTTCATTTGCTCCCAACTCACAAATGGATGCCGATCTCGTTCCCAACGGCACCACAGCAACGCCTCATCATCAAAACACATCCTCACTGCTCTTAGTTTCCTTTCCTCCGTGAAGTCTCCCAGCTCAAAGTATTGCTCGACTCGAAGGACCCAGCTCTCCGGGTTTTCTCCGTCAAAGGTTGGGATCTCCAGCTTTCTAGTCAATTCCTCCTGTTGCTCCTCCACACCTATCCACGGTCTAGCCTGATGGTCTACCGAAGGATGGTTACCTTCGTTCACACCCTCTCGCCGTGTACCTCCTATCATCGTGACTGATCCGGACCTTCTCCACGAAACACCAGCCTGGAACAGATCACTTTCATCCTCCTCCACCTCGATTTGTTTACCTGGCCATTGTCTCGGTTGAGAAGCATTCACCTTCGCCTGAAACAGAGACGCAAACTCTCTCTTCCGAACCTCTTCCTCCTCGTTCATCCGTTGCTCAAGACGATCGAGCACTCCCATACGACCGCGGATCTCAGCTACACTCTCCCTGAGCTCTTCCACGTTTCGTTCGAGTCCTCCGATCTTCCCGACTTCCTCTTTCACGTTTTCCACCACCGCCTCGACATCAGCTTTCTTCCCTGGCGCCATGATTTCCCAGTCAAGAATGGCTCAGATACCAATTTGTTATGTGATCAAGAGAAAAAGAGAAAAAGTACTTGTATTGATATGGCCAAATCGTTTACAGGATTTGAGAGAATTAATATCGGGAGTCTCTCTCCTCCCCTTAACAAACTTGACCAATCAAAAGATAAAAACAAATACATTCTTCATATTCCTATATATATGTTGAAATGAAGAAGAGAATGACCAGACGAAGAAGCTGGTTCATGACCTAAGTATTAAGAAAGAGAAATAAAGAAGACAAGCATAAGAAGTGATCCAGAAACATGTAGCTAAGACTGGGTCATATAGACTTGTGAACCAAGGCATTGTTTCTTGGAGAGGAAAGAAGTATGGCTTGTTGACATGAATAATAAAATTGTGATCCTAGTATAGAGAAGGCAAGATTGTTGACATGAATCAACAAGAGGATAAGCGCATATAAGGCAAAACAGGCAGTCTTGACTTCCAAGCAACCTAAACTTAACCTAGAGTGACTTGGAAGGCAAGGGAGCTGTGAGACTTGATCAGGCACGCCTAAACTCCCTTCTAGAAGGAGATTTGAAGTTCAAATGTGGATCTACAAGTTCAAATTCAAATTAGAGTTGTTGGGAGTGGTTATTACTATTCCTTTCATTTTTACCTTGTCTTCTTGTCTCCTTGTCCCCTTTCATGCAAGTTTAAACTCTATATATATGTTGTAACTTGATTCTGAATTAAGCAATCAATAAGAACAAGTTTCTCTCTCTAAATTCGTGGCTCTCTCTCTCTTACTTGTGTTTAATCAATATTTACAATGTAAGGAGTTAAGCATCATGGTTTAAAGGCTGCCTTAGCTCTTCCTCTCTTAAGGCAGCCTAATACTTGTCAAATTCACTTTAAACTCTTCTTTATCTTCTCTTAAGCTCTAGCTTACTGATTCTAATTCCTATTCTTCTTAAGTGAACAAACTCAAAGTGTTGTGTCACTTAATAAGGATAGATTCATACTAGAGATAGTTTAATTCTAGTTCTTGTATCAATCTCATAACCACTTTATCTCTTTAGATTCAGATGGTGTGTAGAGTGTTTTGCTGAGAGGATTCAATCACAAGTTGATTGTCTCTTCCATTCTTGAAGAGTGAGTTCATGTTCTTAGCTATTCTTAGCTTTTCTAACATGGTATCAGAGCGGTTTGCTCTTGGTTTGAACTCGTTCTTGCCTTTCGTCTTTAACCAATGATTCTCTTGTCTCTCATTCTGTTAAAGTTCTGTTGATAGACTGAAAGATGTCTTGCGTCCAGAGCATGAGAGAAAGAGATAGGTTCTTGTTCTTGTCTTAAAATATTTTGCATTGTGATTTCAAACTTTTTTATTCCTCTCCTCTTGTTTCTCTCAATAAGCTTGGGCTATTAAGTCTGTAAAAATCTATGCTTGAGGAAGGGAGAGTGATTAAAAGATTGTTTTGAGTTTGAACTCTCTTGAAAATATTTTGGAAATTGATTTTCCTTATGAAAAGGTTTTGGAAAGTATTTTTAAAATTCTGGAAAAGTATTTTAAAATTATTTTTGATAAGTTCTTGATGAATTCTTGATGAATTCTTGGTTTATTAAAGCCATTTTAAAAGGTTATAATTCCTTAGAAAATTGCTTTAAAATTGCTTTGCAAGATTTCTTTGAAAAAAAGGTTTTCAAACCATTTGTGAAAAGGCTTTCTTCTCTTGGCCTTTATGGCCTTTGAACTTGGTTGATGGACAAAGAATTGTGTTCCATTTAACCCTTGTTCTTTCCTCCAAAAATCACCTTTGTGTGATATAATCTCTTAATGAGTTAGTTGTTGTTGTAAAGGTTGCAGGAATCTCTTGAAAGGAGCATGTCCTTGCATCCCATGTAATGAAAGACTGGTTGAGAAGTCATTGCCTCTCCAGAATTGGTGATCAACCATGAACGCCTTAGGGCTGTGGTTTGATGTTTTGCTCAGCCATAGAACCTTGAAGGTCATGGACTGAAGATGCTTCCGCTTATACTCTCCATCTCACCATCATCCACTACACTCTTGGTTACATCTAATACACTTTGGTTACTTATACTCTCAGTCTTGTTATCATATTCTCACAATCCCTAGTTATTAATCTCTCTAATTTTACGATGATTATTCACTCTCTGTTTAATGCATTCTTGCTTGCTCCTTTGGCACTCTTGGAACTTCCACAAGCGTGAGTGTGCCCTCACGAGAAAGTTCCACCACTGATTTTGTCTTTGATGTTCTAAGTTCACAGATTCAAATGATTAATATGATGATAGTCTCATTGAGACATGAAGTTAAATATATGGGCACAGAACATATCTGAAGTTAGAACCGATTGCCCCAGCTTGAAGAACCTGGTGTGAAGAGTCTGGTGGAAAGCGATGGATCAGCTTGACAGAAGGAGTCTGTTGCCTGGAGGTGCAAGCACATACTGAAGTTAGAACCAATGGAGACCTTTTGGGTGGAAGTTGATGGATCAGCTCAGATGTGACTGGTTCTCTCCCAGTTTGATCATGGACCATTCCATTGATGACAGTCCATATCTATCATTCTCCCATTCTCTGGCTACTAATACTCTGGTTACTCATTCACTTATTCTCTGGTTACTTTTCTTAAATCATTGGGTCAGAATTGGTGAGTTACCAAGGTCTGATCCTAGTGTGTGGTCTAATTCTTGTTGGAGTTTGAGTGGTGTTTCAGGTACACAAGTGTTGTATCTGTTCATCACAAGTCCAAGACAAAGAATAAGGACATTGTCCATGCTGATCAGAGCCTACACATGATGTATATTCCTGTGTCATTCAGAGCCTACACATGATGTACATTCCTGACCATGGAGAGATGTTTGTGTGTGAAACTGGTTGAAGAAGCGCAGCCTGTTTGGGTGTTGAGCTCATGGTTCAAAAGACTTACAAGAGGCAGTGGAGAAAAGACTAAGGCAGGAACCAGTTGACTTAAGCGCAGTTGTAGGGGTGATGCGCTCATGGTTTCAAAACTCAATGTGCTCACTTCCAAGCTTGATCCTTCACTTATTTTCTCCGGATCAAGCTTGACGAGGGGTAATGGTGAGCTATCCTGAAGGTCCAAGTCATCCATTGCCTCACCTCAGATCATATGGAGGATTCAAGTGTCCAAGAGACACTCCTCACCATTCATACCAACCATATCCAAGGGAAGTAACCATTTAAATCTCTACAAGTGAATTGATTGGTTTATGCCTTGAGAATTGATACATGCTGTCTTGTATTGTTAAATCAGGTACCTACTTAGCTCATGAGCAAAGGCAGGCTTCGACTCAACCCCTAAATGGAGGCAAGAAGCCAGAAGAAAGGGGGAGACAAGCTCTGATAATAACAAGAAGCTCAAGGCTGATTTCAGTATGTAGCAAGTGGCACAAAATCTGAATGTGAAGCAAGGGTGCCAGCTTGCCATTGAAGAAAGGCCATGATCCAGGGTTTATGAGTCCCTCAACATGATCATAAGCTCATTAAACCCACTGGCCAATCCCCAGTCTGAAGTAGTTGCACTCTTTTCCCTAAGTGTTTGGTTTTATCCCATGAGGTTTTCCACACTTAGTTTTTTAATGAGGCAGTACTCTCAGTTCCAAGCTTGCCCAAGGATCTCCTATGGTCAAGCTTGAGGGGGAGTGTTGAAATGAAGAAGGAATGACCAGAAGA